>JAARMF010002026.1:0-32006 GCA_022844705.1 Toxascaris leonina
TGGACACCGTTGTTGGAAAAATTGAGTGGAATGCAGCAAAGCTCATATTACATCTGATTTCCTTTTGTTTTCGTACTCAATTTTTCGTGAGGAATTGATATAGAAGTTTGCTATTGTCGTTGTTTCGTTCGATTCTGCACTTGAATAATCTAGTGCTTGACTAACGATATATTCTGAACATTCTGGCGATGTTGTTTGGATGGCAGAAAGGATGAGATAAGGAGTGATCTGAAGGAAAAAGAGTGACATTTAAGTAAACCTGAGCATGTGAGGTGATGATGCTTTCTTTTCAACTTTAAACTAAAGGTAACTATGTTTCAGTCTAGCACTGAACTTTAAGCAAAGAAAAAATGCGCAACAGAGTCTGACACGATATGGACTCTTATGGATTTCGGTTTGCATTGGCAGCCGGTTGCATAAATACAATAATTCACTTGGCAAGAGTGCAAGAAATGACGAAAATAAAGGCATTGCATTGCAAAAGGTATTGCAAAGCTTTGATCATCAAAATAATCACTCTGCGCTAACAGAGACATTAATATTTCTATTGTGCATGTAGAAACTATTCTTGCACTCTGATGAAGACAACAAATCACATTTTTCAACGATATTCTCTCATCGATCCCACAAATTTTAGGTGAGGCATTTGCATTATTCCAGTCGGCATCTTTGTATCTAAAAACTTTACAGGTGCTTCATGTTCGCTGAGGGTGGGCAAAGTAACATGGTAGGAATGGATTGACAGCGTAGACTCTCTTGCACGGTAGAGCAGAGCTGTGTTATCTTCGAATCAGTTATGCTCCTATTTAGCCAAGCTGGATTCATTCTGAGCTTATTTTCAACAAAGGGAGCCCTAACCCACTACAGGTTTGTGTTAATTGGGGGTAATAAATTGGAATAGCAATTTTTGTGAGTTTTGCCATAAAGAGGTACTTCACCTTTGTCATTATGACTCCTCGATATCCTACGTTGCAGAGGAGCGAGATGAATATCCAGAGGAATGGAAATGATCGTTGAACTCACATCGTGGCACGAAGATTTTTGTTCATATTCATAGCTTTGACAGCTCATCATTTTTCTCAGTGAAAGTAATTTGCTCAATCTGACGAGGCCATCGCTGTTCACAGTTTGCCAATTTTATGCAATCGTATTTAAGTATGATTGATTGTTTCCATACAGAAATTGCGGCCCGTGACGTCAAAAGGATCGGGGAGGGCGACGATCATCAGATGACCGCCTTCGATGCGACCACTACTGGATCGCTGGCCGAAGGAGATGCGCACCACAACGATGCGGCGGCCAGTGATACGAATGTCGTTTTTCCAACTGGCAGTGTAGTAGAGTGTCAGACGGCGCTTTCGACTAGAATCACTGGTCAAGTGCTCAGTTACGACCATCCGACTCGACTGCTACTTATAAGTTCGTTTTAAATCTTTTATGCATTTATACAACGCACATTTTTTGTCAGCATTACGTCTGTGTGTTTGTCTGCGCGTATCCGTGGTAATCGGTGCCTTAATTCTAGTTTGCAGGCATCTTGCAGTGGGTCGCTGCCTGTATCTTCGCATGCATGTATCGTGTTTCGCAACCGATCGGCACGATCTAGATGAGCATGCGTTATTGCTTGCAGCTTGCGCTTTTCATTTCGTTTGCAGTTAACAAACCTGCAGGTATGATAGGCGCAGTCGAAAAGACACATCTTATGCATCATTATCTGATGCGCTTTTCCACTTGCTCGGCTGAAGATGTAAGCAGCCAGCTAGTGGTTTACATAGGGGAATGGGTGTTAAGCATTGCCTCGTTGTTTTCACTGAAATATTTGCGCAGTTGGTTCGTCGTGTAAGTTGGAGCTGAAGTCGCTCCGGCCCGTCTTGCATTCCCACTTATTTTCGTTCATCGATTGGTTGTGTTTGTTTAGCATTTTTGTAGTTGAAGTGCCAAGAGCTACATCACTGTCAATCCGCTTGCAAAGTCTTTTTTCGCCTACTTCCCGCAGAACACTTCATTATATGGGCGCATACATATGTATATTAAGTTTGAACTCAGCAACTACAAAAACTCACCACAATGACTTTTGAAGGCTTAACGCCACCCTTACGATTCTCCTTCAAGCCTAATCTCATTCCATTTGATCATCTCCACAGTTATGGCGGTTATGCTACTAAGCTTGCATATGCCGTTGATTAATCTGCAAGATGTGTTACTTAGCTCATTAGATGAGTTTCGAGTAGAGCCATAATTGGCGCAATACAGAGAGTTGTTCCCGTCGTTCATCTTACAATCTTTAATTTGCAAATTGGCCATCCGAAACTGTCCATAGTCCTATATGATGCTAAGTTCTTGTAAACGATATTTGTGATGACTGTATAACTCAGCGACGCATCGAAGTAATTCCTCTTTCTATCGAGAATTCAATGGATCCTTATTTAATTTTTAAATCGATTGTTAATTATTTTGACATTAAAGTTACATCGTCAGAAAGCAGCATTCAGTAGTTGTGTTGTATCGGAAAAGTGATTTCTCGAGTTATCACTTCATTTTGCATTTCTTCTGAAAATATTTGAGTATGTCCGCAAATGAATGAGGTGGATGTTTTTAATGGAAATGAAAAATTTTCAGAAGACACCTCATCAGGTACGAAACCATTGTTACGGCTTCTCAACTTGGCGCTTGTTAAGCAGGTTTGTTTTCATTTGTTTTTCATTGCTTTTAACATTGTCTCTTTATTTGCCTAGAACACCAGGGAATCACTTTTGCAGTGTTATATTTATGATTGAGTGTAAAGTAGTTCTTTTTCGCGCTTTTCTTTCAGTGTTTTGTAATTTTGTCGAAACATAAAGTGATTTTTCTTTTTTGAAGGGAGGGGAGGGGGGGGGGGTGTTTCGCCAGGCAGATACGGCGAGTATTCTGTTCTCTCAATCGCATATTTTAAGCTAACATCCACCGTGATTGCATCGAAATTCTCACTGTTTGTCATCTGTGATCCATCGACATTCATTACGTGTTCGAATTCCGACAAATTGCAGTCCTTTCCTTAGTGAAGGAAAAACGATGTGACAGTGAAACATTGAAGGAAATTTTTCAGGAGCTATAAAGCTGCTCATCCGCTTAATACCCTCTTGAAATCTTTTCCTTTATTGAGGCTCTCGAATTCGAATCTCATTAGTTTGGAGGGGTTTTTGTGGAATATATTCGTAAAATAAAATGGAGGAATTTTTGCAGTCTGAAAACCGATTCATGACTGATGGTGATGCTGTGGATTCGGTGCCAAAAGTGGCTCAATTTTTGAATTACTTCGTAGTGCTTTGTTATGAGTGAGTAGTGAATATGAAACCAGTCTTGCGAGATGTTTGGTAATATGCCTTCCTGAGAGGTCCATGAGACGTTGCCGATTTCGAGTCATGATTTCATTTTATAACGGCGCTCCACTTGGCAGATGAATTTGTCGGTGGTCCTGTCCCTGGCATGGACCAATTTTTGATGCGCCTTCGATAACCGCACTGTTTTGTGAAAGTCACAGTGCGATTATCTGTACAGCAAATTGTGCCCCATATTCGTTTAAGTATAACTGCATCGTCGTTGATAGTGGCCGCACTGTGGAAACTCATCAAAAATAAAAGATTTCTGTCCTCGAATACTAACAGTCCGTGAAATTTACCACAACGTTTCCTCCTTTTCCCACAGGGCAAACAAGAACGTTTCCAGCTGCATGCTTAAAATTGTTGAAATCACGCAGAGTAACGCAAGGCAATGTGTTCATCCTGACATTATACTCCAAGAAATATGTCACTATCTACTAATGAGGGGTAATGTGGGAAAAATGAGTGATGAAAAATTGAAATGTCTTCTCAAATGAAGAAATGTGAGTCCTCTGCTGAGCAAGTTAGCAATAAGGAAATGGAAACTTTGAACGGGTTCAAAATAAGAGGCATTATTTGAGATTGAAACGATTTCGCAGTTTGTTTCACCTTCGCTTAACCTTTACCTGACTAAGGTGTCCTTTAAGCAAATTATTACATTTGAAGGTGTCTTGCGTTCGAGACAGGACGCCGGAATATGTGCCTTATTCGAGTGGAGTAGCAACGCAACAGCAAGTGCATGAACGTATTCGCAAGGCCGAAGCACGCAAACAAGCGTCGCTTCTCCAGGCTGATGTTTCTATCGAGGGACAGCGAATATTTCTATACTTACGAAAAACGTGTGTTTCTTCTCCTTTCATAATTGAATAGACTAACGATGCATTGCATGTATATGAGAAAACAGTATAATAAGAAAGACACTGTGTTAGTGACTGCAACCAATCGAATTTCCTTCCGGTCCTTTACGGATATAAAGCGCTACACCATACCCGAAACGTGGTTGAAACTAAGTGCATTCAAAATTTTCGTGAGTCACCACCATCCTAATGCATTCGGTAAAAATCGCACCTCGATGGCGGTAGGTAAAACCAACCGCCTGTTATTTTTCATTCTGCGAAAAAAGGCCTGAATTTCGGTTTCCAACCGAAGTTATATTGAGAGGTTTTTGTTAGTAGATAACATATTCAGAACAGCACATAAGAGCGAAAAAGAAACAACAACATTGCTGTAATAGCGAACTTGCGAGTCGGCAAACGCTATCCCTATGGGAGATGCGAATCTTTCTTGGAAAAACGGACTAAAATGGGAACACTGAAAGCTGGAGTGAGGGGAGCATCTGAAGCAGAGGAGCCATGGGGTTTCAGCTCAGCTGAAGGGTACCAAACACATGAGTTGTGCGGAATCCCTGGAATTTGCACAATCGAAAGCGTTGCACAAATCAAGTTTGCTGGATGGACTGTTGATGATATCCCAACATAACGAGGCACTTGCATGTCACAGTACTGCAAAATAACAAATCCAGCTCGTGTTGTAAAGAATATTTCGTGATATCGCTGCTGCATTCGCGATCTACACAATGTCCCTTTGAAGTGGTTTTATTTGCCGGAGTTGACATCCCAGTTGTGAGTTCCTCGAGTTAGTGAGCGCCAATCTTTTTAAATTTACCGTTTTCGAGCAGAGTGTCTCCACGTTATTATCACCATGTGAGCATCCATCGATCCCGTAAACGTCGCAATTATTCGATATTTTTTCGCGCATCTTAAGCCAGTAAAGGATGTCCTGTCTTTTCGCTTCACCGGTAATCCAATTCTGGACTGGTGCATTGTGTGTTATTGTTCGGGAAGATCTGTCCTCGCCATGAATGGCCATAATTAACTTTCCCACTGCTTGTCAACTTGCCCCCTCCCTCCTTCCTCCCTTCCCCCCTCACTTGTCATACATCGTCTTCTTCAAAAACAACTTCGTAGCCGGAGTCAAGGTTCGATTAAATCGCGTGCACATTCGAGGCGTCGCTGGTGACGTGGCTCGATCATTCGGTTGTTCCGCCGAAATTTCGCACATTTATCACTTTTGTTTTTGATGCAATAACCTTTCCATCAGTCCACACTTTCTATTCGCATCTTTCTAGTGGTATCTGAATTGCGCGTTTATCTGTTCCTTCCAATATCCCTTTGTCATGTCCGTGACAAAATATCCAGCATTTTTGAAAGCTTTGTTCCGACCGTTATTTTCTCGCATTTAACAGTCGATCAAATCACCAAGAGTATAGTTTCAAATTGAGCTGAAGTGTTCATTTGAAAAGTACGCCTTCACAATGCAAAGTACAGCACTAAATCATCTTTTCTTACTGCTCCTCTTTTTTCTTTTTAAATTCAATAATGATTTTGGATTGAGTGAGAAGCCGCTAACAATAATCACTTCAATGATACTTTCGTTTTAGATTATTTCAGCAGATTTGCTGAGCAGTCGTATTCGGATGCAAATTGCTGATGAATTTTATGGATTTTGGGAATGGTTCTGTTTACAGATTGGATGATGTGAAATGGCAAGAGGACAGTATATCGGTACTGGATCGCGTATTGGTTCGACCTCCTTATACATCCGAATCGGTTGAGTCGATAGGTGGCGATTCGACAAATGCGGCTGTCCTACAAGCAAAAGAACACGTTCGCAAAATTGTACGTTTTCGTTTCGTTTCCACTCACATTTACGCTTACCGCATAGCGTGTAGTAGTTATTGTGCTTGCAGATTGAAGCACATAGCTTTTCAAAGAGGATGCCGCTTCTATAGGTCACATTAGATGCGAGACTGAGCTTGTAAATAGGCGAGAGATAAGCCTCATAGGTATTGTTATGTTTTGCTTATTCCATTGTATCAATTCCGCCCCAGCGAGGTATTTGCTAACTCGATTTAATTCCTTTGAAGAAATTGCTTGAGCGAGTTGTTGAATTTCAAAAATTGTGCTGATCTATGTGGTTTATTACGATTAAATGTCTACAAAGAACCGCTCTAATGAAAGAGTAAAACGACGAGCTAAGCATCCCTCTATAGGGAAGATAGCAGCTGAAAGTGTTTTTCCGGCATTAAATAAGAAGGGTTTTGGTGCGATGGACTGCTAGCTGAACTGCTGATTGCATAACGTTGAAAGTAGCGAGCGGCAGGATAGGGTCTCGTTTGTGAGTGATGTTTTCATCTGTCGCCTTAGCTGATCTAAGCCAGGCTACTATTCATTAAAAGTGATCATGAGTTGTCTTCGTTCTCGATCGAAAGGGGAACTCTCCAAAAGTTTGTTAGCTGAATAGCTCATGAAAGTAGTTTCTAAAACATAGCCTATGATCATCAGGGTTAGATCCATGTAGTGCATCCCCAAAATCGGGGAAGGATTTCCCAAGGGTTGTCTAGAAGAGAAAGAGGGGGGTACTAAGTCGTCGATAGTCGATGTGCTCTGCCGTCGTTCACGATAATTACCAGCTAGCTGCTACACACATAAAAATAGCCAGAAGTAGGGCTGTCGTAAATGCAAAGGCTCTATCGACTCAGTTGTTCTGGAAAGTTAAAGTTGCGATTGTGAGTCAGCAATTTTCAGCTCGCCAAGTATCATTCGGTTCACCAGGCTCGATCTTCAAACGACGATGCTCCGGCCGATCCGACGCCATCACGTTGAAAAGCGACCTCGATGTGCTTACGTGCGATTTGCAGTTGCAGTGCTCTGTTCTCTCAGAGGATTGATGCATGTCTCATGGGGGAGGGGACAAAATCCATTCGACTGTTTAGTTGCCTTTCTCACCTAATATATCGTTTCTTTTAATAGGGGTAGAATGTTCTCTCCCACTATATACAATGCAGCGATTGGACTCCTTTAGTAAATACGTTGGCGGTTTGACAGGAGATCAGCACTAATGCTTTTTTGTAGATTGTGACTCGCATCATGTAGCATTTAGTTTGCCTGATACCATATTGAATGGGAAGAGAAGGGTGCTGGGTAAAGGTTGCATCAAGAAGAAGCTAGTACCGCCGAACCACTATCGAACGACTAAAGTGGGGAGGTGATCGGGTTGAGTACCACTAATGGTGGTCTTTTTTTGTAAAATCGTAACCGTTCTGAGCGGTCATTGAGCGAATGGCTGTGCAATAAACATGTCCCATCTGCAGTCCCTCTTGTCTTACACTAATATTTTGGACGGTTATTTCCGTTTCCAGCTGGCAATATCTTCAGTTTTTTCTGATATCCCTCAAATTGGATCCAAACAAAAATAGCAAATTGCAACATCGGCTGTAATCTAATTCTATGTTATTGTACCCATAGCCAAATTTAAAATAAGGATCTTCCACGGAAGGCATATGTAACGGAATATCTTAGAAGGAGAAATCAGGGGAACGTGTGAGATGGAGAAACCGTCGACTGTTTAGGTCAGCAGGTTGTCTGCGATGAAAGGTATCGTGTAGGTTCTGGTAAGTGAATCAGAAAGACGCAGAAATGGATCAAGTTGGATCAGGAAATCGGTCAAATGATGCGCCGCCTCACAGAGTTGCAAATGCAATTTAACGGCTCGAAAACTGTGCTCAGGAAACGTTGAGCAAGTCCACAGTTAAAGAAAATCATCCCAAGAGGTGGTCTGCGAGTCGATGGGTATATACCGCATAAACACAAGTAAGAAATATTACCCTTGCAGTGGACGAATATTTAACGTTTCAGTAACATTTTAGCACCATCCAAAGTTACTTCTATTGCTTTCTGTCATTTCGAGCAATCGAACGCCTCAGTGAAAAGAAAACGGAAGTGTCAGTTAAAAACCTAGTCATTCTGGAAGCAAAAAAGTTGTCGCCCATAACGATGACTTTCGAAGCGAGGGACTCCAAGATTGTTCGAAGACTTACCGCGTATCGTCTCGGAGTTGTTTGCAGTTGGCAAGGACTGAGACGTGACGATAAATTAGCTGGGAAGCGCAGGTTGTATAAACTCAGAAAGGTGCTTTTAGTCGAATTATGGAAAAAAAAGCACATTGCTGATCGCGCTTTACGGCAACGTTTCTCGGGAGGAACGAAGACTGTTCCCAGAAGTGGGAGGTAAAATGGAGTGATGGTGTTTAACATTCAAGGCTATCGCCATGCTTTGCATAAAGTCATGTTACAAGTTGACCTCCTCTTTGGCGAAGAGTTATTCTTCAATGGTATGCGGTATCAGGAATTACCCAGGAACGAATCCTCAGCAGCGTCTTTCGTACGAAGGTAAAGACGGAATGACACCNTTTATGGCAACGTTTCTCGGGAGGAACGAAGACTGTTCCCAGAAGTGGGAGGTAAAATGGAGTGATGGTGTTTAACATTCAAGGCTATCGCCATGCTTTGCATAAAGTCATGTTACAAGTTGACCTCCTCTTTGGCGAAGAGTTATTCTTCAATGGTATGCGGTATCAGGAATTACCCAGGAACGAATCCTCAGCAGCGTCTTTCGTACGAAGGTAAAGACGGAATGACACCGAAAATTGCAAAGAGAGTAGTCAGAAGCAATGATGGGAATAAAAAGGGACATAGTGAGAGATGTTTGTTATCAATTGCTGAGGGATTGTCGCATTATTTGCGCATTAGAATTGACATAAACAGAAAGCCATGGAATGTGAAAACGTCTGCGGTAGCCCAATGGTACAGCAGCAACCCGACAAGCGAGAGGTTGCGGGTTGGTTCCCGCATACAGGGGAAGGTCTTCATTGGTCATAAAAACAAAAGTATATGAAATGCTAGAGAACTTCTAATAAGATGTGCCTGAGAGGAACATTCGTAAATAACGGTGCGAAATATTCAAAAGAGCAGTGCACTTCTTGTTGGATTTTGACGGTTTGCATGGAAGGCACCTTTATGCGTTTTCATCAGTTGCTGCTGAAGACAAGTGGGAAAACGCAGCAGGGCGAAGTTGGCGCAATTTGTGCCTTTGCTTTCGTTGGCCTGCCCCTCAGGTCGACCGCTTTCATAAATTGTCAACAAATAATAGAATATGTGGGATGATGCATTCATATTTATTTTAATCGGCCTTTCCTGAAAGCTGCAATGGACTCTCTTAGCCATTCGGTTGTAAAGTGCGATTCGAATCGTCATAAAGCGGATGGAACTTTTATTTGTGTGGAGTTTATTTGCAATTTGATCGATGCATTCGTGAAGAAATGAGTTTTGCATTTGAGTTGCTGCATTGCCTGAAACTTGGAAACTTGCAGAAGCCAGCGGGATAGTTGGCAGAAGTCATTGGGCAGGCTGATCTGCAATTGTGTAGGTCATGCAGCTAATCGAATTCATTCGTCAAAACCTGCATTGCACTTTTCCTCCTCAGCGAATTGCTGAAGGAAACAACCCGTCGCTTCTCTGTCCCACATCTCCTTTTCAGTTCATTTTCTGAAGTTTCTTCTGTAGTTTGATTCGCCGGAAACGATCACTGTCTTGATTAGACTAGGGGACTGTCAATACCCTATTCGATCACAGCCGAGATGTTCATATTTATTTTAATTTGGTTACCTTCCACGCCAATTGTTCCAACTTGTTTATCGTTATGCTATTGATAGCTGAATTAAGCTGTTTGAAATGTCACTCCAATAGACAAACAGGGCTTGACGTTACACTTTTGGGAATTATCTCACGTGAGAACAACAGTTGGAAATCGAAATTTGGGTTGACTTTTAACAACGGGAAACTATCAGTCGGCTTAAGCGATTGCAACATTTCTTGAAATACATTCAGTTTCAGCCGAATTTCAAGTACGAGTCAACATCTTTGATGCATAATTGATCGCAACGAAATTTTGATCTGTCACGATCACTAATTTCGAAGTGTTAGCCGAGTGGATCCGCTAGTGAAATGTTGCAATTCATCGCATTAACCTGATCATTGCTATTGAACGCAGCAATGTGAGGTGCATATTTGTAGAACAAAGTGTGGGATTGAGTGAAAGATGCATACATCTGAAGAAAACTGTGGTCGCGTTATAGATATCCATAGAAGCTGAGTGGTGATCCATAAATGGAATTGTTGAACTCATCGTGTGTGGCGTTTCATGATATATTTAGTTTTGGTGAAGTTGTGCTGCGAAAGGAAAATTGTTACATCGCAGTGATTATTGCATAAATCATGTCGTTGTTTATTCATATGAGATATGCTGATTTAGGGAATTTTAAATGGGATGGTGGTAATGCCACAAGTTGAAATAAAGCTGACGTTTGCTTTAACTTCGCTATTTGCCCTTACGCTCTTGTTTGAGTGCAGCCCACTTCATTTGCATATTACGCTTAACCGCCATATTCATCGCTTTTTGAGCGCAATGGATTTGCATTTGATAACCGAACGAATTTATAAGCCAATTCATATAAAAGGACAGCTGTTTAAAGCTAATCCATGTTCTTCTCAAGTCCAGCTAGTGTGTGGTGTCTTGGATTACTCGGTAACTCGCTTTGATCGGTGCTGGACCACTGATACTGATTGTCCCTGACCTTCATCTTTAGGTCAGCTTTTGGAAGATAGCTTATCAAGTGCGTCGTACTTCTGTGACATCAGTGCTCAAGGACTTGGCTGATGTCTCAGGTACGTGGAAGTTTAGAGTCGGTTCTCGTTTGTCACTCATTTGTATTTATTTGGTACTTAAATAAATGTATCTGCACCCATTAGCCAGTTGAAAATGCTGTTTGTCTAGTTTAAATGCGACTGAGTTGTGCTTCGTTGCTATCCGTGGCTGAGTGCAACCTTATGTCTTGAAAGTGCCTCGATAATTTGGCCTGAGGAATTTTAAACGTATTCAACGTAAATAGTGCCACTCTTACAGTTTCCACAGGAGATTCTGAAAATTTATGAAGAAACGCTAATTATTTGATTGAGCATATGAAGGGCTATCCTTTACGAATCAATTTGCTCGAGATTGAGGACACTTAAATGGTTTTTTGATTGCGATGCAGAATTATTCTTCGCCTTCGTTTTATATTATCAGAGCACTTTGTGGTATGGAATTTCGCTAGATGGCTAAACCATCTGTGAAAATTCCATATCCGTTCACCTCTTTTTGAGCGGTAATCAGTGATAAGCATATCTTCTTGTATGGACAATATCAGCACTTCATGAAACAATTCTCCGTCATTTATTAGCAACGTTTCGTTCGGAAACTCGCCCTTTATAATAGTCTCCAACCAATCAGCCGCACGTTTACCTTTAGTTGATTCCAAGATTGACATGATTCTTTGAACAGTGGTGCAATATGAAGGAGGAACAGCAAGTTGCTGCCAATCGGTCAGAAGAAGTCGATGTGGAGGAGGACGATGATACCCCTCATCTCTCGGCACACGCCCTCGCTGCGCTCTCAGAATTTTTTGCTGAGCGGGAATATCAGCAGAAGGAAAACATCGAAGAGAATTGGCAGGTTTTGTGGTGTTCACTCATCGTTTTGCATTCTTTTCTCGATAAGCAGGAAATGTGATGTTGACAGATGTTTAAAGCGTCCTAACCATATTTAAAGCGTTTGTGAAAAAGTCAGAATTCTAAAACGTGTAATGACTGATTTATTAGCGGTGGTCATATATGATCATTTTTTTATTTGCCTCTCTCTTCCTGTCATGGCCTTCCAATGCATAAGACATATTCCGACGCGAATATCTGGTCTTTCTAGTCCCCAAACATAGTTATTCCTCAATTTCCTTCAAAATGTTGGCTGAGTGATCATCTAAAGTAATTCTTAGCTTCGCCTTCATATATATATTTCGGGTTATAGTTTTTTTGATGTTTCTCGGATTGAATATCATTTTGGCGAAATTTGATAGTGAACGGAGGGAGATAATCCGCTTTGTCTGATTGTATCGATCCATAATCTCCTCGAGATTTAAATCTCTTTTTTTCAATTGCATTAACAACCAACTTGACTATGATCGAACTTTCCTCGGGAATGATGGAAGAAGGCATTTCTAGTCTAATAAATATGGCTTATATCAATATTTATTACTAATTGCCGAATATGTTTGTTGTGGGATAAGGAGGAGGGATTGTTGGTGTGGCAACTCAGGCACCGATTCACGGCAAACCGAATCCACTAAATAAATGTGCTTTCATTATGCGCAGTCAATATGTTTATTTCATATTACCTTTAGAGTTTAAGATGAGTAGTGCTGAAATTTTTGGGTATTCGGTAACCTTCCTTGCCCTGCCCCATTCCACTGCTCATTTCCTTATTTATGCGATGTTGACTTCAGCCATATTTTGAATTTTTCAGTTGAGCCAATTTTGGTACTCAAAAGAGACGGCTGAGAAACTGACTGCAGAATGCTTGTCGGCTGTCAGCGATGGAGCACATATCGCCTGTATTTCATGCCCAACGCTTATCGAATACTTCCTGCGCGATGAGGTCTTAAATGCTTTCTTACGTTTGTCAGTTGAGTTGGTTCTAATCAGATATGGGGAAGGAAGGGACAGGAGTGGACAACAGAGACACTAGAGGTGGGCGCTGCTCTGATTAAAGCGACATCGATGCATGCCCTGCAAAAGCTTTGAAGTGTCTGTTATCACTGATAAATTGTTTAATACGACTACAGTCGACCGCAGTTATAACGCACCTCCCTAGATCGATCTTTGAATTGCTTTAGGTGTGGGAACATTGGTGTACCTCAGATAAGCTGTTGACGGGTAAGAGGCGACACATCTTATGGTTGCTCAAAGATGGAGTATCTGCAACGCCACTCATAACCGTAGATTATTTTTATTTTCAGATAATTTACGTTTTCATTATTTAGATAACTTTTCTGCTGCTAAAGTTAGGGCATATTTCCGTTCGTTAATTGAAACATTTCTTCAATTAACAGTCATTTATGCGACAGCCGTTATCGATCGGTTTTGTATCGATTGAGTCACATATTGGAGTCTTTTCACTACGTGAGTTTGAGATTGAAAACTCGAATAGGGTTTTTGGTTGGATAAAGTATGCTCAGTATTGTTGCGACACGTTCTCCAGAAATCAGCCGTACCCAACAACTATGATTGTGTACCCTAAGGAGTACATTAGAATATTGAGTCAGGTATGCTCTCTGAAGAAGCATTTATATAGTAACGTAGAGGAACCGCACTAAACTGAGCCAGAGAAGTTGGATTTCCTAAGATAGGTGTAGGTAGCAAATACTTTACCCGGTACACAATATTTATTCGTCAGTAATGTTTGTTTCCTCTTTTTCGTTGTTGTGGTAGTGGCGTGCAATCACGAGCAATTCGTAGCACAAGGTGAGTGGGTAAGACCTGGTGCCTTAGTCACTCAGCTGTATCTTTTGGCGAATTGTGTGCTTTGTGTGCTATAGTTAAACTGTGGTATGGTTTTAAGGCAGTCAGCTCGGGACGAGTTTCGGTGACACTGCTTGAATATGACGAACGATTCGCTGTAAAATATCCGCAACAGTTCGTTCGCTACGACTATCGACAACCTTTGCATATAACATCCGAGCAGCGGGGTGTCTTTGATTTAGTGATCGTCGATCCGCCATTCCTATCGGATGAATGCATCGTTAAGGTGGCACAGAGTGTACGTCTTATAGCGAAGGACGCTGCAAAGACTAAAGTCATCATATGCACGGGTGTAATCATGCAAAATTTGGTTAGTGTTCGAGCTTCTATTTGCCAATGTCTTAAATTATTCCGGTTGCGGGTCGTTCAGCTCCAACCTTCGGCTATTTCTGCAGTTGTACTGAGCAGATGCTTTTCTGCAATCTTCCTCACAATTTCTAGTAAATTGGCGACAGAATGCACAGGTTTGTCTGCGATAAGGAATACTAGTTAGGTGCGTAAAGGGGCGGCTTTATGGATAAAAGCCAAGAGCTTAATAATGAGCGGAACTGTGTTCATGCATTCATGTGACGCCTCAGTGGTTTTGATTTCTGATGACTGAGGTTGGTTAGTGTTGACGCCTCAAGCATATTTTGCGGCCTCTGTTATTCAGAGCATCGAGTTGAGCATTGACCTTCAGGTAATAATCCCATGTTTTTTCTTGCAGGTGGAGAGGTTGTTTTTCGCTCATCGTTGCGCTTTCAAGCCAACACACGAGAAGAATCTCGCAAATGAGTTCGCGTGCTTTGCGAATTACAACACGCAAATATTGTGATGTCATATCTCATCGAGTAACGCTTATTGTGTATTTGAGTAAAACTTTACTTACCTCAGGCTTGATTTTATGCTCTCAACAGTTTGGTGCTCCATAGAGCTGTACCATCGGAAAATACTGCTTTCCATCGGGAAATACAAGTCCACATCATCATCTTGTGTCACTACCATGGATGCGTGCGTTTGAAAAGGGAAAGAAGGGGACTGCGGGTGGAGGAACGCATAATTAACAGAATCGGCCCAGTGCTTCGAGTACTTTCTTCTCTTTAATATTGCGTGAGAAGATCTAGTTCTAAAATTCGTTTTAAAGCCGAGGTTATTGCAACGCAGCAGCTGAGATTACAGGTTTGTCCCTGAAGGATTTTTTGCTCCCTCAATATCGCAAGCAGATTTTGGAAGTTGGAAGGGTCACTGCAGCCAAAATTTGTCGAGCAAATGCGCGCAGTGTTTGGTGCGCTGAGGATATTCGTTTGCTGGCGCATGCAAGCGAGTTCATTTGGAATGCTCGAGAATTGCACGGCGTGATGGACAGAATCAGATGGTTTGCGCTGGATCGAATTAAAGGCATTGACTCCAATCGGAGCATGAAGCAGAGTCAGTATAGAATATGGGAGCGCGAGATCCGGATCAGTTAGCTCGGGTGGAACATGAACTGGCCGCGCTATGCAACCGATTTTAATCGCTTGATTAGCGGTAGACTCCCCTTTCCTGCGTTTTGATGGAGGACGTAAGAAGGAGGGTCTTATCACCATCACCTAAGTAGTGGAGTCAGCATTCGGATGTCAAAGTACTGATGCCGGGCGTTGTATCCTTAATCTCTAATTTCATTGAGTAATGTGTTCCAGTGCCCGGATGGATGACGTTTCAGTGGGTAACGGGTAGAAAGCAGCCGCTGAAATGATGTGGTTGAGTTGCGCGGTACGTGATTTCGTGGTTACATATTCACGGCAATTTTCTTCGTGCAGCACGTCGAGGCTTTTATCCGCTGATATACAGAGGTAGAGCTTTTATGCCTCAATTTGTTTTTGCGTTTTGCTTCCATGGAAGCAGAGGATGACGCGAATTATCATGTAAATACAATTACAATCATTCGACAAATATTGTCTTTGATGAGGTAATTTGAAAGCAGAAAATGGTTAGTTGGAGAAAGAGGAAAAGAGTTTAGCAGTAGGAAGTAAGGACGCTGAGCGTATTTCTCAACTTTACTTCCAACTAATAAATGGCCACAGTCTCACACGTGAGAGTGGAATTGAACGTACGACGTTCCGGCCATTTGCGTGGGCATGTCGCGGGCAAATCATGAAATATCCAGCTTAATTTCATTGCATTAACTTGGGATTCGACTATTTCACACGCACTAAAGTTTACAACTGCCCAAATAATTGGGGAGATTTGAGCTCATTTCTTGTTGTCTCAGTGCAAAAATTTCCGGTCAGTTTTGCTTACTTCAGCTTGAAGCATTTTTAGCTAGCGTCACCCACCTCAGCTCGAGAATTTTTAGCCCATTTGGAAATGTGCGGTATGTGCCTAATAGAAATACCTAATAGAAATCGTGAAAATCGAATGTTTGAGGAGTCGCTCGTTGATGAAGATTTGTTAAAATTCCTCGACTTTCTTCATTGATCTCAAAGACAATGGAAAAATAGCTCCCAACTAATCATTTGCTTGACGTTTGTCTGTAGCTGAACAAAATTCGATGACATGTGGAATGTTTGCAGTAATAATTTTGGAAGATGCGATGGTTGTTCTCTGCAAATATTCCATTCGGAAAGTGTGGTTGCTTTCGTCATCCACAAAATGAATCATTAGAATGAATGACATCCTAGTCGTCGATCCCTTATAAGCGTAAAAGAATGTATGGACTAAGCGGAGCAATATACGCGTACGGCTAGTATTGCCATTGAATAAATACTTACGAGAGTTTTTTAATTTTTCGAGCATCGCTTTTTCAACCTTTCGTGGAATTTGTCGATTCATCTCTTAATTGAAGAGCTAAAAAGTGACTATTTCAGAGATGTGATGAGTAGATCGGTCAAAGGTCATTTCAGAGATATGATGGGTCGAAGAGTTGACCTCCTAAGAATTGAGTCATTCCATTTCCTCGCAGCATTCGTTCAAATAAATCCTGCTTAATGATCTATGTTACTCCGTCGCTAGTCATATTCGCCATAGGAGGCTTTCTTTTTTCTGTCGAGGAAGCTGAAGCAATTACAATGAATAACTGCTGAATATCAAAAAAACCAAACCTCATGCAGTTACTTTTATATCTTTGGTATGAAAACCAAAATCACAACTGTGATGTCTTCCAAGGGATCGATTTTGCCATCAGATTTTAGATCGCACATGTGTGCTGCGGAAGGACTTTTAGAAGTGATACACGTCATACCGTTTTTATTGCTGCGCAGTTTTCAATTAGTGTTTTCAATCGTTAAGTCCTTTTGAATTGTATGATGCATGTTTTTTGGATGTTGGAGATATAGTTCTTGATGAGATTCTAGCAGAGCGGAGAGGTTAGCCGATTGGATGACGCCAGCGGATGCCAGAAATATCAAAATATTTGCGAACGATCAGAGTCCTAACTTCGCTTTTTGCAAATGTCAAATTTATAGGCTCGTATAACCAACCAGGCAGTGCATGAAATATTTGCTACAATTTGAGATTAAATCCAGATCAATTTGGTGTGTAAAATGCCATCACTTTACAGGCGTTTATGCTTGTTGACTCATCTCAGATGTGTGCACAAATGTGCCATGTTGTATTCACTCGAGGCAGTCGCACAACGATATCATGCACCTCGTAAAGCCATGCGTAAAAGACGTCCACTCACTGCAGCTTATGACCTTCAGGTGGGTGTTTTCTCACTTTCTCAAGTTTTTGGGTGTCATTCAAAGTGTTTTTTTTTTCAGCAACCTTGCACGATTATTTGTTCCCGCTGCCTCTCCCTCTTCTTTTCAAATAACAGCTGAATGTCTAGCTCATGGAGCTAATTTGTACAGAGAGCCCTCTCAAAAGGCCTATGACCCCAATTAATGTTTGAGCATAAAAGCCCTTACCTGTGAATGACCTTTTGTTTATTTCCTTTGAGTTTTGCACTCATATTTTTTCTCAGGTAGGTTACCAATGCTGGCTATATGGATCACAACATTGCCTTGCTCGAAGCTTTCGTCGCATCCCATTTTATGGGATTTGAAGTGTTTTCGGCATAGAATGAAAAACGCTTTAGAACTGTCGTTTTGGATTTATACCACATGTTCTATACCAACTTGCAATGCAGCAATCATGCTTGCTTCGATAGCATCAACCTTAATTCACTGATTGTAATATCCGCAGAATTTTATATGAAGGAAATATAGTTTGCAGCCAGTAATAGGACCACATGTAGTGGCAATTCCCATGGCCGAATCATTCGATCTTTCAACGGTGGTGAAAGACAGTCGTTTGATAGAGGTTTATCAACCAACATGCGTCGACGAAGGTTTTTCTTCGTTTGCGACATCACATTTAATCTCCGTTCGTCTATATTTTTCGACCCCCATCCACCGATCTTTTGTCGTTACCACAGAAATTCATTAAAACATTCGAACGAATTTCGAGAAATAGAAGCGATGTGTGATACATTTCATAATTATTTTTTACTCATTTCATATTCTTAGCTATTCATTTCAACAAATCTCTGAGAAATTCCTTTTCCTTCCACTCTCTACAAAATTTGAGATTTTTGTAATGAATGTGAAGAGCAATCAATATCGAGTGATCATTTCTGCAACTTTTAACATCGTTATCCTCCATAAGGCGGCTTTACTGCTAGATAGAACAGTTTTTAAATCGTATCAGAGTTCATCACTTCTTAGTCGTTGTGATGTTGTTGGAGATGTAGAGGAAAGAAGTTTTTCTCATCGCAAACCACTCCATCCCTCCCTGTCCCCTTCTCCTCTCCCTCCCCTCTTACCACTTCTCCACAGTCTCTGTCTTGTAGCACTTGCATAATGTATAGCCCTGCACATATTTACAGAATCGGATGAGGGCCTTCATTTTGTGCCGAAGGAGCAATACATTATCGATCGAGAGTCGGTGCGTGAGTTCTTTGTATTCGCTGATGGCGTTGTTGTGTTTTGGGGTATGGAGAATGCTGAGGTGAGTTGTTCTCTTCAATTTTTTGCTTTATTATTCCTTATTCGTTCACTTATTATAAGAAGAAATGAAAATTGCTTTCTTTGCTAGAGGACTTAATTGTATTCGAATTTATGAAAAGAGAAAAGAAAGGAGGATGAAGAGGACTGCTTGCAGGAATTTATCCTCGAATCCATTCGGCTGAAATCTCTCATCATGCATTTATTTTGATGGAAAAAGTCTATCTTTATGCAATAATATCCTCTTCTCTATTTTTTAAGCCCGTATTTACCGAAATTAAGTGGTCATGCAAATCCTTTTGGAAGCGACGTATTTTGTTCATTCTGTAGTTTATTTAAAATATTTGAACCTTTATTCAGCGTTATTATGAGCTTTGGACAACTTTTTTGTTCGATCACTCGACCTTTTGACAATGATCGAACATCCTAACATTTTCCATCGTATCTAGGAAATTTGAATTTACGCCAACTACATCCCTAAAGGTCATCAGTGGGCAGCGGAAGGGCCTTGATTAAAATTGATAAATGGGGGTGGCCTTCAGCTAGCAGTCGCAATATCTTTGGCAGCTAATGAAATTGAGGATTTTTAACTTTTGTCAACACCTTCTTCACGTCACAAAGGTCGCACTTTAAATACTGGGGTGGAACAGCTTAATTCGAAGCTAAAAATTGTAGGCGCTCGAACATTAGTTACTGTTTAGCGATCACAGATAGATGGTCAGACAGCACACTGATGAAGATTGTCATCGCTGTATGCCGTAATTTCATAATTTTAGCGAGCCCAAGTGTTGCGTTATTTGGAGAGACATATCGAATCGGAATATGATTCGAGGACGGTTCAAGAGGAAATCGACACAATGTCATTCGCCTTAACTGATGAGTACATTAGCACATTTATTATCCTCCTGATGTGCTTAATTTCATTGAAAAAAACATTCATTATCGGTCAAAATCGACAAACAACACTCTTCATCGTTTATTCGTCTTTGTCGAATGTTTCCTTGAAGAACCAAACTCCTTTTCATTTCAACAATTCCTTCGTGACGCTTCTGCAGTCCTAAAGTTTTTTGTTTATAATCTATAGCTAAGTAAGGTCTCTGTCGCATATTAAATATCGACGCGTATGGATAAACTCAATCTCATCACTTAGTCGTTGCCCATTCCGACATTATATTTCGACTTTTTGCGACATCATCATCAGTGGTCGTTTATCCTTTGCATAAGAAATTTAAAGAAATATACCCAGCGGGTTGGCTCGACAGTCCATTTGTTCTGGTGCATTGCACTGTTATCGTTTACGAGCCTATACTTTCAAAAAATAATGCTGATTCGGCTGTCGAAATAATTTTCGCCCTATTTCAGAGCATTTCTCCACACGTTTGAAAAGGTATGACTCTTGCATAGTAGACTATATTATCGGAGTTGAATCACCTACACCTCCAGCAAAAGTCATTCAGCTTGGTTAGAATTATGTGGAAATATGTTTCACAGGGTTGTTTTTTCGAAGAGTTGTTATCGTAAAGAAGAACGCAATTGCAGTGAATTATTTCAGAGGAAGGACACAAATAAGCAGCGACCAATTATTGCTGAATGTTGGCAAATATGATAGGGGGCACAATTCGAGTTTCTCGATTCTCGAACGTTATTCATTCTCACATGGAATGGCAGCTTCAGGTCAACATTCCTTTCAATTCATTTTGATCAGATGACAATGTTTTAGCAATGAGTGCTATTTGAATGAATTTATAGAGTCGCATCGATGACCGGAAATAGCTTTGTGGGGTTGAGGAATTGAATTTGCAAATGTACAATGGGGAATGTTGATAATTGTTTTGAAAAGATTACACTTCCAGTTTTGTTCATTTAATGGGCATGTTTTTGCTTGAGGAAGATCGGTATTGATAGGGGACCGAGATGGAGAGGGGTGAAAATTGTTGAGAGTCTCACATGTTTCAGGTATCGATAAAAAAATTTAGGAAAGCTGTAAAATTGTGCAAAAATTGATAGGTTGCGACGGTGAGGTGTGTGTTTTATAGTGAAAGTTGCAATGTGGGAATCGCAGCTAAGCGATCAAGCCGAACCTTTGGCTGCAACAACGAAGGCATTAAGTAAAGGTGTGATACCATGGCGTAGAAAGGAGGCACTCAAGAAGATTGGACAATTCTCTGCACTCAGGTGAATGATCACTCAGTTTTCTTAATTTGTTAAAATTTCTTTTTGATATTCGCATAGAATGAAGGGATCGGGAATTTCTAGTGGTAGTTTTTCGATCGTTGGGCTGAGACTTCATTAACAATGTCTCACCATTTATTAGCTTGCTGGAGGCTGCTTTTTTTACTGAGGATGGGATCATGACTATTTCAGTCACATAGAAACGGCTGCTTCTTCCGATTCCGATAGATATAAGAGGGGGAGGGAGGGGGGGAGGGGGAGGGGAGGAGAGACAACACGCAAGTAAGTAAGCAACGTTTGATAAAAATTTTTGTAAAATTGCTTAAAGTGGCTAATTTTTTCGTAGCGCGGCCGTCGATCTGCGAATTTATTGCCTTAATGGGCCTTTCTCACCAATTGTATAAGCTTTGTCGATTCTGTTCTTGTACTTTCCATAAAATTTAGTTACCTCACGAGAAGGTATCACTTGATTTTATTCACTTCTGCAAATAACATAGTAAAGTGCACTTACTTCGCTGCTTTATTAATCTTTTGTACTGGTCCGTTTCGACGCACAATGGCAAGCGTCCACTTTTACATGAGTTCTAAATTTTATGTTTTCTTGGTTGAAGGCGTTAACGATAGAAAAAAGCAAGATTCGGTCGAAATTGTTTGATATTGAAGTTGGGTTGAATTCACGTTTGGCTTGGAGTAGTCCCATGATGATCGGAAAACATCTGCTCTTTCGAAATGCTACAGCCATTTGGATAGAGCAGATTGGACAGAATTGAACAGAGCGATAGCATGGGTAAAATATTGAGGAGGCAGGGGACACAATTTCCACACTTGAAAAGTTTTTCCCTCGCCACCACCCTACTTCTTAATATAATAGGAGGGTGATATATGAATAGGATTCGGAGAGAATGCATGATTTCGTTAGCGAATTAAGGGAAGCGAAGAGTGAGTGATATCCTCAAAATAAATAGAGGAGTGTTTGCAAGGCTAATCAATAGAGTCAACATGATGAGCACTGAGTGTTGACAGTGGAACTGTTGGCTTCTGGGTGAAGACGGCATAAGGTCATGATGGTGAGGTCGCCCAGCACGATGGTCAAAGTCGAGAATTCGCCGCACTTCCTGAGCTGGTAAATAGCAACTAATGCTGTAACGGTGGAGTTAGAATATTGCCATGCACTCCCTCCCGTCCTACCTCCCTCCCTTCCTCATCCCTTCTCCTACCCTCTTGCTGCCCCCTTTCACGTCGCTAGTGAAGGGGCGGAAGTTGTGGAGATACTGCCAAAAAGCTCAAAGAATAATTGAGGTTATTCAAGCATCTTAAATGGAAGTGAAAATGGTAGGTGGAGGTGATGGGCTGCGAATATAAGGATTTCGCCCTAAAACGTCGAAAAATTGCTTGCAGATGTTATATGTTGCCGAGTGTTTGTCACTGTTTGAGTAGAGTCGGGTTGTTTTTGATTTATTCTCAATATGTCTTAATGATTAAATATTTGAAAGTGGTATCGAAAATTCATTCGAAAAATATATTTTGCGAAGGATCGCATAATTAATGATTGCACTCAGCAGATATAATTGTTTTAGGCATTCGATAAACTTGAATTGCAACTTGTTGAATACAGACTTTTATTGGGAGCGTGAAGAGTTGGAACGTTTCTACGAGATGGCCCTTCGTCATTTCACTGTGCCACGAAGACTGAAGTTTCTTGATGTTCCATTCTGATTTGTTGGATACTTTTTAGCACAATCAACTGATATGTTAGGTTATCCAGTAATGATTTTTGAAAGGATGGTAAAGCATTTTCGAAGGAATCTTTCAATTTCCTCATCTCATTATTGGTGGGAACAAGCCTATTTCAAAGAACACGTGCCCTGTAAATCGGGATAAGGTACTAAGCCTATGGTGCTGAGACAGTATTCCCTCCAGAAGTGTCATATTGCTAGGCGGAAGAAAATTATAAGACTTCTTAATATGATGAGAGTTTGTTAAAGAATTGGTTGAACGAACTTACAAAGTGGTGCCATAAATTGCGAAAATATATTCGAAGAAATCAGCTCATATCCTTAAAGGAACTAATTAATTTACACGGTGAATCAGTTTATTTGCCCGGTCGATATCAAAAAATTTCGTTGACTTTCCCAATAATTTCAGACTGCTGAATAGTCGACTGGACTACTGTGAGGACTTGGTGCAGTTGATTGATGGGATGCTGAGTCATCGACATGTGCGTGCAAATCCTTTGCTTTCTCATGCTGTATTTCCTGGCTGCGATCTATGAATGAATGAGCTGAGAGGGGTTAATTGGCAAATACTAAATTTTCGGTGGTATTTTTCTGTAATATCGTTCGTTTGTAGAGATAAATTTTGAAGAAAAACCATGTCGAAACCACAGGTAAATTATCTAAGGGACTGATTATTGGAAGCAATATTGAACTTTGCGCTCGAAATCATCACCATTACTTGTCGCCTATATTCTCGGTTAATGCTTTCCTTCTATAAGGCGAATGCTGTTAATTTTGTGATCGCATCTTTTGGGATGTTGGTGCAAGGATGAAGGGGCTCGTGAGATATGGTTCATTAGGTCAATGAGCATTGCAGACATGAGTTGATGACGTGGCAGTTGTTGAAGTGTCACCTATATCATGAATTTAACACCCAAAATTTGCTTCGAACATCATTTAATTGGCTAATATATGAAATGCAGCACAAAATCTTTGTCGTACAATAGAGTGAGGTGCTGTGCTTCCTTTTCAATTATTTTCATCATTTTCCAATTAGGCTGCCATTGGACAAATTGAAGTTTCGGAGGAGATGCATTCTTATTTGTGGCTTAACGGATCTGCGCTTACGAAAACGTTTATTTATGGTTTCAGGTTTCTTCATTATTCCTGGTTGATCGGGTTTCCTTTCCGTTGCCGTTTCCAGAATAGTCGTTATTTATTATGAATAGCGAACTTTTATTGCAGTTGAACTGCATTCAGCGAGTTATATTTTTGAGAAGCGCAAAATTGCTCTTTTTATTTCTCACTGATTGTTTATCGATTAACTGTGGTTATTGCTGTAGAAACAAATTTCAGGCATCAACGCTTGAGTGGATGATTATAATGTTGATCGTTGTAGAGGTGATTTTCGAAATCTTGACTTTCGTGGATTCAGCACCCAGGAAGGTGGTTATCTGTAAGGAACAACTCGATGCAGCCGATGACTAGTCGATTATTTCATATATAAATGCTCTTCTCTTTTCTGAAATATTTTTCATATCCGTTTGAAATTGCTATTCTCTCAATTACGACTGTACAGTTATAGAGGTTAGGTATTATTATGTTTAACGTTTCTCAAAACAACGATCAGATATGTTCCTTTTTTAAATCTGAAATATCTAAATTATATGGAAGTTTATATTGTCACATGGAGAGCCGACGACGATATAGATCAAATCATATATCCACGAGATGATGTTTCAAAAGGGTGGCAGAGAGACACATGCAAAGGTATAGACGTATAAGGGGTACAGCAAGGTGACGATGCAGTTTTCCAGCGTTCTCTCAAGACTTGAGCAAGTGAATGTGATAGAAAGCATGTAACCATTGTGAGTTAAGTTTTAATTCAGCGACTATTATGTTTGTTGTGTTTATTTCCATTCGGTAAGTGCTGTTTATATTCCGTTCATTTTACAGTTTTGATACTATTTGAGGGAACTTTTTAATTTGCTCTATTTTCTAAAACTTCGCCATATATTTCGTTACTTCCTGTTCGATGGCTCCGATTGGATTTTTGAAAATCTGTCCCTTTTAAAGGATTCATTCGAAGAAACAATTTATAAAGATTCTCTCAAATATCGATTCAATTTCACTGCCATAATTTCTTCTCCATATTCTCAATTTTAGCATCACATTTACCTACTTTTTGTTGCAGACGTTACAATTGTTATCGAATGTGCTCACTGATAAGGCTCTTGTTTTTAATTTTGCTTGGTTATAACGAGCGATACTCGCAATGAATGTCCATTTTTCCTTGTCATTAAGCATTGTTTGGATTACTTACCTAGACGACGAGTATTCCATCGAATGCCTCATTTAGCGACTCACCTTCAAAAGATTTAAACGCTGCGATCCCTTCAAATGAAACCCTTAAACAGTTTAAAGACTGTATTTAATTTTCATTCACAACTTTCGGAGGTTCGGCACTTTCTATTGAGAGCGATGATTGTTTGAACGCTTCAGTGAATTTTCCCAGAAAACAATCCAAAGTTTACTGTTTAAGCGGCTCACTCATAAGGAAGACTAGTATATTGCATCATTGATCATATTTGCATTCGGTGAGTGAGTTTTGCGACGGTTATCCAATTTCTATTCCATTTGTCTTCTCATACAGAAATTGATGTTAATGAAAATACTCTAGAATTTCTGAGGTTTGTTCTATCTGTTTGAATTCGGGGTGGTTCTGTCGTGTTCCACCATCGAAACTCTTTTGCCTGTTAAGTAGAGTGATCTTCCATTAAGAATATCACGAATCTTCGGAAGGCAACGAGGTGGTCCCTTTCGCCAGTCCTCTCCTTCCCTTCCACTGCTGTGTTCGTTCTCAATATATCCTTTTTTCGGCAGCGTTGACAGGTGTTATGCAGATAAATTTGCTCACTGTGCGAAGTGGAGCTGAAAACGAGTTTTAAAAAGAATTAAATACGAAGCTGTTAGAAGAGTTCATCTGCTGATTGGTCAGGATTTTGTGAAACCGGGCATCGCGATAATAATTGGGTGTTATTTTTCTGCAGCAGTCCCATAGTTTCTTTTTTGTCCTGCAGTTTCGAACTAATAAGTACTCTGTCTTGCCGTTTTATGCAGAAGTATAAAAATGTTCGCAGTATTGAAGTATCTAATTTGTGAACGTTGTTGATTAGGAATCTGAGCATCGTTAGATCGGTTTGCGTTTGCGTCTGAACTAAAGGCTTTGCCTTGTCGAAGTGTTGTTTATTTTCTGACAAGCTGTCTTCAGGGAGCACCTAGAAGCAATATTGATGCAGTTGATATCGTAGGTGAGATCTGGTTTAAGCGTGACTGCACACAAATCATCTGATACAGGTGCAACGGTATTTCGAAAACAAAGTTGTAAATATCCGTCTGTGGCTGTTTATGCAAATTGCATCGGATTTCTTCGCATTCACGATTGTTTCAAAAGTCAGTCTTATGGGAAATGCCTCTTCGAAGCGGTTGACCCTGGTCGCAGTTGTGGATTGTTCCAACCCTGGGAGGTTTGGAATTCGGTTTAGCAGAGAACGGAGGTGTGGTCTATCTCGACAGCCAGAGGATGATTTCGAATTTTCGCATGTTGTGAGTTGTTATTGCTTAGTCTTTATTGTCGATTGTAAAATTCTAGTCAAAGATGGTTAATAGTTTTTATATATCCGCTTATCATCAGGGGTTCGACAGGTCTTCATTGCTTTCTGCTGACAGAAGTTTCGCTTCTTATGATTCAATCTGATTACAAAACTACAATTTCCATATACGTTCGAATGTGATTTTATTTATACGCATATTTGATTTTCGAAATGCTTTTTGATCGTTTGCTCGAGACGCTTCTGTTGGTGTTCGGTGTACGACAGCAATGTAGTGATAAAAATTTTATGACGAGTGTTGCTGTATGTGCAATTGGGCAGTTTGAGTCTGTCATACTCTGTTACCTGCATAAGTTCGTTCTTCGCTTTATTGCTTCATAAGGGGCTGTGGAACATGCGCAGTGTATAGGACAATATGCCTATTTCGGGTCTTTCTAATTGAGAGATTAGTTACATTCATCATCAAAATTACAGTGAAATTTATTTCCTTGAATTTTAGGGCTGATATTGTGAGAAAATAAAAGATTCATCAGTGCATTCTGGGTTAGTGCCTTTTGCTGCGCGCCTACAAATCACCAACATTATGGCAACACCTAGGGATTGTTTGCCCATTTTTCCTGTTTTAGTGCACATTTTAGCTGCAATGAAGATAGACTGTGCTTTTTAAACAATATCCAAGACGGTATTCAGTTAGACGGTATTTAGTTAGCCTTAAATAACGAAGCACGAAAGAGGGGGGACTGAGTGAAGGGAACGCTGTATTTTGTGGAAAACAAATCAGTGGGACGCTAATTTCATTTGCGAATCGTGCTTGCGAGCGATTCTGATTTCTTCGATGCGAATTAGTAATAAGGAGCGTTTTAGTAATTTCCCGTGGGATGAATGTCTGTCGTTTTTTCCTCTTCGTGCTTCTCCCTGATATAGTTTTCGCTTCTCTGATTCCCATCCTGCAACCGATGCTCTGTCGAAATAGTGATTGGCAGAGACGTACGCAGGAGAAGTGCAGCTTAGGTGCAGTTTGGTGGTGGTTGATGTCGGGTAGAGTCTGCGGTGGGAAGGAACGATTTTTGGTGTTTGACAGTGTCGTTCGTGCGCGGAGCCGTTTATTCACACCTGCATATGTATTTTTCGTTTCTGTCGAGGTGTCGCACATATGATCCGCATACGTGATGTGCCGTTATACCTTTTTGTTGACCATCTTTTGAAATAAGATTTGGCGTTCGATATCTGCTTGAGTTTTACGGACGAGCTGTCCGGTTGAGCGCCTGTGGACATTGTCGGATGTCGTATGTAATTGATATTCTCCAGCTTTACGTATTCCTGGACGAGAATGATGCATTTGGGCTTATATTGTTCCATCGTTATGACTGCAAAGAGTGGCTGGTGGGGAACAAAGGCGTAGTAATCGTTGTTAAGGATCTTCGCCCAAATTCTTCAACGTCGAGTTTTTCCGGGAAGTCATTCCCACGTTCATTGTTTGTATATGTGATGCACCTCAATCAATGACATTTATGACCGGGAATGTGCATATCGTCGTCGGGCTTCACTATAGGGAGCTGCTGTCGGCGACGAATGTGCTGCAAATGTTGTCTGTTTTCAGTTTCGAGCATTGCAATAGCCCACTTGCTAAATTTTGTCCTCGTGTCCCTAGAGCGGACACGTGCCAATTTGCAAGGTGTACTTTTTATGATGAGCATAATTCCCTATCTGATTGCGCTGATAATAACCATCACTTATCGCTGTTTTACTGCCATTTGCAGCTTTCCTGCATATCGTTACACCTTCCATATTGTTGAGTGGTTGTGCAGATGCTTTCATTTGAAATATTATAACACATCGTAATTCCATCGAATGTTTCATCTCATCGAATTCGTTGTTTCCTTCAAAACAGTCTATCGGCTTCTCTGCTGCACTGTTGACGAAAATATATGCTGTCGTTCGAGTTGGTTAAATGTAATATGGGGGTACAAACGAGAGGTTTTTTTCTCATCCTCTTCATTTGGGGTAGTGATTTTGATACATGCACATTTGTACTATTTATATCGCTCAGGATACCTTGAATTAATTAACTTGCATTCGTCAACCAAATTGAGTCACATAGTTGGGCGATAAAAATGCTTTTGATAGACCAGAAACATTTATCAAATGCTCAAAGTGTTAAGAGATATTTTTTCTCAGATTGCGAACGCCAAATCCAGGTGGTTTGTCAGTGTAACATTATGCTTCTATAGATAAACTCTACCTCACCTATCCACCTCCCTTCTATTCTCCTTATTTAACTAATTTGTGGCTATTCGCACAGCCGTTTGAGCAGTATCGACAAGGCCGCCACAAACTGAGTTAGCATCGGAAGGGGATTTGCAAAGAGCACTTTTGAAACTGCGAGAGGGACGAGGGGATTCAAAATGTAAGCCATAATCGAGATGCAGACCAATCCTTAGGGGAATAAAATCAGAACAGAATCACATCAGTCTCTCAATTTTACGTCCGGGAAATGTGATACTTCTTGATGATTTTCAGGCATTCATCGACATGTTTATGTTTAAACATCCAAAGTTCATAGATGATATACGTTTCTAGAGGAAGCGATCTGTTTTTGTTGACACCGATATTGAGGGAAATTATAATTGACGCATTCTTCCATGCCGCTCATCTTCTGTGTTTGCGATGAGTCCGTCAGTGTTTGCCAGGGCGGAACGTTGTTTGTCATTGATTCACTGTGAAAGTGTCGAGTAATTAGAGTTCGTCTCGTTAGTGAATGTCTCTCTGCTTAACCATCTGCCCTCCCAGTGTTGACATATTCTCATCCCAAACAACCCTTCTAGGCTTTCCTTAGTCTCCTTAACATACCTGTTCACTTATTGTCTGCGTCTCGTGCACGAAGTTTTATGCATCCTTATTCACAATTGTCCACTTTCCGTATATCTTTATTTTGATATGTGCTCTATTTAAACATCATTTATAGGGAAGTTGATCATTCTTGCCCTAAATTTTAACGAGATGTACGGTCACTTCAGAATGTAGTTGATCATGCGCAACCCTTCATCACTTTTTTATACTCCCATCCCTAAAGTTCCAATGAATAGCACAGTTTTATTGGCAATATTGCTTTCCAAATATTGTGCGGCTATCTATGCCTTACGTACGGCTTTCGTTTGAGATTGATTTGGGGGAAATATCTTCAGTGGGAATGCTATCGCGTCTCAGTCGATTTGGCTTGCCATCATATATGGCGATGGCACACACCTCATTGGGTGCATCAGTGACGCATTATTCGACTGCCGAGACGGATTCGTTCCGTGTGCACGAATTTAGCGAGAAATATCTGCATCACCGAAAGGTTTGTTATTGTTCTCTTATGCTTCACTGCTGAAAGAATGTCAACTTCAGCGAGTGTTTATGTGGTTATTTACTGTTTAACACACAGTTACACTCCCATCGCCGTCTTCTTTCACACTACAACAGTACAGTTGTTAATTATTTTATCAATTTCCGTTTTCGTAATGATTTCAATCAACGATATATTTATATTCTATTATTGGATATCGGCAATGTTAAGTGCAGCAATATTTGAGTGCATTATCGATTATCTTCTATAATATTATTATTATATTAATGCCTTTTCTGATAATGCCGCTATTGATTGTCTATAAACATTTTGATGTTTTTCTGCGATTTAAATCTCATTAGCAAAAAAGGTAATTTCACTGCATTCAAACACATCGAAAAGGGTCTTAGGAACGTGTAGAAATGAGGTTAATGAGTGAATATGTATTCCCGTTGGCAAATGATTACTCCTTTTGCTCAAACTTATCACTTATCACTTCCTTCGAAAGCATCAAATTTTTTTCATACATTTTGTTGCTTTCGAGTGAATGTCGGTTGTTTCTTTATTGACGGCTACCATTTGAATCGCAATACGCTTCCCGTTGCAGTTGCTGCCCTTATTTAGACGACTTTTTGCGCTTTCCAAGCGGGTTATGATGACGTTGTATTTTTGTTTATATTGGCGTTTATCAATGCTCTTCGTTAGCTAATTTCAAGCGAGGCACTGCTTTCGCTAGAACTATGGGAATTAATGCGTATGATGCGCGTCATCTGTTTCAAACCAATCGCCCTTTCACTTTACATCTTGTGTTATAGAAAGGCAAATCACTTGTGAAAGACTTTTGTGAGTGATCGGATCTGTTCAAAGTGAATTCTCTCTGAGGTGAGATATTAGGGGCGCTATATTTGCAACTTTATAATGTAATGCACATTAAGCATTTAAGCATTGATAGGTCTTACAATAATAATCGAATTTAAAAAGAATTTACTTGGTTATTTTTGTGATGCGTGGCTGATGGCTTAAACATAGTTGAAGCTTCACTTAGCATTCTTATTTCCTTCTGTTTTCGACTTTCTAGTATGCACGGATCGATTTATTAATACACAGCCTTCCCGTTTCACCTTTACAATGCAATAATCCATTGTGTGCTGCGTTGTGCAGCGATATGATTCGCGAATCACAAATGGTGGACAGCTGAAGCAGCAAGCCCGGCGAGTGTTGTTGACTGTCCACATATGAATGGAACAAGCTTATCATCATCACTGTCATCGTTGTCTTTATCAGAGAAGTGAAAAGTGGAAAAGGAATAAAAATGCTTACCTTTATTTTTCACTTGGCTTTGGAAGTTCGTTTACCCAGAATACATTATAGAGGTGTCGGCCTGGCGCCTCTTTGCGTGTATGAGTCTGTCTGCCTTTGTCTGGTATTTTCACTTGACAATCACTGAAACTGAAGTCATTAACTTTGATGTATGTAATATGCATTATGAACATGCTCCAGTGCCATATACTGGTTTGGTCGGAGCTTCAGATGTCTTAAGTGGCGGAAATCTTCAAGTATTTAATGTGGAGGGGCGGGGGGTTGAATTTTCATTTGACACCATTCGAATCGCAAAAGAGCGGATTGTTCTTGGATGAAAGCTGCGCCAGCCGGAGCAGTTGAAAGATCGGAGTGCGTTATTTTGGATGTTTTAACTCATGTTGATAATTTGTGGGACCGGTCGGCTGGATGCGAATTGATGCAATTGTGCGTATTGTTGCAGCTACCTTTATGCTAACATCTAGTTGGTACATTGCAGGCTCAGTTCACTGAAAGAATGACTTTAGTAGATCCTTTGCACGCCCCAACAGTGCCGATTTATCGAGTAACCGATTCGACAGGCAAATTCATCGATTCATCGCAGGATCCGAATTTCGACAAGGTATCTTTTTTTGATATAAGGAATGGCTTTTTGATTGAATTCCTCATAGAGATGAATATTAGTGCTGCATCACTTCCCTCTCGAGTACTTTTATATCTGATGCTGCGAGTTGCATTCTTCTTTCCTCTTATTTGCCGCTACCGATCATATTCTGCGATGAATGCGCTGCATTGCGAAGTAGTCAAGCGTTTCGTTGTTTGAAACTTAAGCCAAGCAAATGAATGCGTTTTATTTCGTTTTTTTTTTCCGCAGTTGAAACTATTAAAACGAGACTGCGCCGCTTTTAATTTCCCCGAATGTGAAATATAAAGGCCAGGAAAAGTATGAGAATTGTCTCAAATGTTGTGTAATTAGAGAATCATCTCGTAGACGTCCGTCACATATCATATNATTAGAGAATCATCTCGTAGACGTCCGTCACGTATCATATGTTCGTTTACGCTACAGTGTTTGAACATCACCTATATATATTTCGTCTCTTAATGGTTTTACTGATGGATAGCACCCAATGATGTAAATAATAATTGATACTGAATGGTGTAAATGCTAATTGGTACTGGATGGTGCAGGTAGTAAATGGTATGGATGGTAACTGGTACTGAATGGTGTAAGTAATAAATGGTACGAGTGGTAAAAGTATTGGATGGTATAAACCGTAATGCTGTTAAA
>JAARMF010002027.1:9210-27833 GCA_022844705.1 Toxascaris leonina
ATATATATATATATATATATAGTGGTGTATATATAGGCACACTGTGACATATATAGGCAAATTTCACACGGGGCCGAATTTCACATGTTTACCGTCATTAGGAATGTGCAAGACTCAGACTGTTTTGTTAGCGACTTCAGAGGGGTAGTAGGCTTCATTGTGAGTAACCTGATGCGGTGCAGTGGTAAGCCATCCTCAGAGAAATGTTTCGTCCTCCCGGTGCATTTCTAATTAAAGGTTGTCGCTCCGATTCGAAACCGGACGCGATCTTACGACAATTGCCAGCGCCCTCCTTTGTTGTTGAGAATGTGGCCATGTGAGTGTGCTTTTATGGCTACAATTATTTCGCATCCGTGCCATCTGGTTGCTCATTCGCAGCACTTCTGTCCACTTGGATCATCTAATAATTGTAGTGGTCACTTAGATCATTGTCCCCTCGATGGTGCTAGTTTAAGTGTGACTGTGACATATTGCAGTTATATTTACGTTAGAGGCATAATTATTGCGAGCTCATCTAAAATAACAGGAAACTGAGTGGACAGGCGTTCAGCTGATATCTAACTTATAAATTCGTCCATTGATCATTGAGTAAATCGTTATGAGACATGCAAATTCACTTCACAGTTTATTGAAGAACCGCTCAAACATTGCTTCATATAATTATATGCCTTTCTAATTAGGCTTACTGGTTTGCTTTCTACATATTTGCAAGTGTTTGTATCGATTGTGTTCCAGAACGGTGAGATTCGCGAAAGCACTTTGCAATGAAGACAATTGATTTGAGAAGTTGATTTATAGACTTTTGCAAAATTTTATTTCCGAAGTTAGGTATACTTCTCTCGATGTGCAGGTCTATATATGTTCTGTGTGTCTATTTTTACTTTGAAACTAACGTAACGAATTTTGGCAAATATTATATATCCCATAAAATGGCATTCTAAACTATATTTCGCATCAATCAATTAATTCTGAAAAGGGTTCAAAGAATTTGAAAAGTGGCGGGTTCTGGTTTTCTACCAATGGGGTCACATAGAAGTAATTTATGTGAGTGCTCAAATCGGTTCAAATATAAGAACAATTATCTGCATATTTCTTGCTGATGGGCAGGTTTGTGCAATACAAAAGGCTATATCACATCGCCTCCATTTATTCACTTAATAAGGGCGTTGTGAAATTTTCGCAAAATATATCGATTGTTTTCAGCAAGTTTGCGCTGAGGTGTGGAAACATATTTCCAGATTTTAATGTGAATGACTTCTGACGTCCGTAACTGTGATTGTAATCTCATAGAATGTTTGAGAAATTTGAGCGGGAAATAAAGTGTTTGAGAGTAGCAGTTGACCTGTGATGCTGTGTTATATATCACTGAATACCATTCGCTCTTGAAGTTTCTAAAGGTTTAATTGGATTTGGAAAAGTCCTTTGAAATTCTTCGATGGATGGTTCAAGTGTTTTTTGCATATGCATTGCAGAGTGCGGTTATTTTTTCGTAACCACAGTAATGCGTCGAACTTGACTCCGATAATGTTTTTGAGTCTTTGACTGCTGAGAATCTTTCATTTAAAATTATTATTTTTTGTAATAATTTTCCAGATATGCGAAATTTTCACACATATTTCAAACGTGGAGAGCAAGAAGGTAGTCGCTTAATGATTTTATTCGCCTCAAAACGGATTAAGAATGATTTCACGTGTGGGAGAGCGCCTTAAGGAGTCGCATATTTCACATCACGTGCCACTAAACTCAGTCTTACCGCAGTCTCTCTGTTTCCTTGCCGCCGTTATTGGCTGAAATTCAGCAAGCTGGCAGTAATATTGAATGCATCTGAGAGGTGATTTTGTTTGTCAAAGATTGGTTGCGCCAGTTCAAATCTGTGAAAGATGGACTCAATAAGCGGAATATATTCACTTGTTGCGACTTTGTACCCCCGTGAAAGAATTTCGCACTACGGCAATAGTGTCTGATCGATGTATACGTGTGTGTATATTTGTTCAGAATTTTCGATTCACGAGGTGACGTGATTTGATATATGCAATCTACACGGTAGTATGAATCCCTATCTTCCAATTTATAAAACGGTCCATTCCGCAGCACAAATGCACATGGTCGGGCGTCTGATCACTTTGGATATTTGTGCATCCAACCAACTAACACGATTGATAGCCCAAAGCAGAAAAGCACCTATGTTGCGCATTTCTTTGACCTTGTAATTTCATGCAAGCGGCTTAGAACTCGAAATTCAGGGCCTTCAAATTTAAGAAGACATTACTCGCAATTCTCTTCAGCAGTCTGCAAATTTCGACATGCGTGAGTACCTTCGAAAATTTTGAAAACTTTCAGCGATTTCGCATCCATCCTTACTCAGTTTGATTTGAAATTTCCTTCATATCTTCACTATGGCGAAATTTCCTCATTTTTGCATGTCTGTTTGGGATCATTCGAAATGTGAGTGACATCCACAAAGCAGCGAATCTATGAAAAGTATCCTATTGGGTAAGAGAGTCTTTGAAGGAGTGCAAAACGCATGTAGAAAAGATGAAATCTACACTCAGATGATCATTCCGATAAGAATTCGATAGAACGATCGCGTTTCCAAGCATTTAATCGGTCTTTTCGGATGACACTTTCCTTGATAGCTTATTCTTTGATCAGAAGTGATACATTTATTTGCGGATGCAGTCGCAGCGGTTGAACTGAAGCAATTCAAAGTAGCATTGCTTCGAGAAGTGAAATGTATCCATCAGTTCGCGTATGATGTACGCTTAATCAGATGGAGCGTCATGTGTCGTGCTCAGTCAAAATTATCAAATCACGTCGTGTTATCTCCTCTGTCGCTCATCTCGTTCGATCGCTTGTGCAGGTGACGTGCAATTGTTGGCTTTGAAGTTTTACACTCCCTCGGGCATCTTTTGAGGATTTTGTGCGCTTTCAGAGTTTCATGCCGTTGGTCGTTTTTGATCAAATGACACTGAAGAACTCCTACCATATTAGCATATATTGCAATATGAAACTTTTAGAGATGTGCTATTACTCGTAAGTTTGTGACCGTGATTGATCCTGAACTACCTCAGCTTTCGCTTCCGTAGTAAAAATGAACGAATTGTGAGTGACGGCACAACTTGTTCCCTCCGTTTATGTCTTCGTTTGAGATCGTTTGATGTACTTTTCGCTACAGAATGCATAAATACGTTGTCAACTGGATGCATGCACATAGGTTTGTTTCTGTCTTGTCCTTTTACTATTTGCTTCGTGGCAAATGTTGGGCCACGGGAACTAGTAGTTTATCAATAGGCTGCGATAGAACTATTCAGCCTTTCACTCTCGTTCCTGATTCATTTGTACATCTATGAGCTGTCGATATCGTAATATACAATAGTGTACTTGTTGGAAGCTTGTTAGAATTCGACGTCAACTCCTACACTTTTCCACAGTTTTTCCTGTGCAAATTTTTACAATTTCGCAAGGAGACCTGGACGTAGAGGTATAATCCCAGTCTGCGCCTTTCATGCGATTGTTCTTAATAATTTCTTCCCGAATAGCTACTCATTCCTCCGCTGTAATCTTTCAGTGGAAGAGTGTGCGGAAAAAACCTGTTCTGCATCAGATGATATTGTTGATGTCGTGAAGGCACATTTCTTCTTCTTTGGACCTTTTCGACTGCTTCATTTGCTGTCGCATGAAGAATACTTATGTTCCGACTTCAATGTTCCAACTTCAGTAGCTTGCCAGCAATATTTATCGCATAACATGCGAGGACTTCATCAAGACTTTTGTCTATGTTCGGTTGCGTTTTCTGTTTCAATTTTTGAAAGTTGATGGAGCAGTGTCAAATGTTGGATGGAAAATCATCATTCGGTCTAAGGAATTCATGCCTCTAATATCAGTCATTTACGAATGCGCAAAGCGACGAATATATGCAAATAGGTACTGGCGCAGAGGGCTTTGTTATAAAACGCTTTTGCAAAGGTAACTTGCACGACAGTACAAGTTACCTTTGCAAGTAGAAGGCTTGTTTGCGGCACGACAGTACGATTCACATTCTTTCAGAACCTATCGAAGTAATCGCTTGACCTTTTGTCACTGCAGTAACAACATGCATAGTGATCCGTTCCCTTGCAAGGGCGACTGACTTGACAACTAAAAATTTCCCCTATGTTCCCCACCAGACCAGTTGTGACTATGTGGGATATTAATTGCTGAATTGATTAGTCATCAGTCCGAATCAAATTGGGTTTGGGGGTCAGCTTGGTGGAGGTTACATCCTCTAAGTTTATCGCAGCAGCTCTGGCCACTTGCTCATCGAAGCCCTCAGATAAGCAGACATGTAAATGCACACTTTGGCACAACATGGTATTATCATAAGAGCATTTCTGTGTAAGCGAAAACAAATCCAGCAATGAACGTTTGAGAGCATTCTTCGCATTGACATAGATTTGCTACTGCTTTCAGAACATTTAACGAGTTGTTGAGCACTAATTAAAGGTCGCGCCACTGATGTTTTGTGTTGCTGCAGGCATTGTAGACCTCTTATTTTAAACTTTCTGCACATATGATTTCAAATCTCAGTAAAATACAACTCAGTAAAATCTCAGTAAAATACAACTCCTCTGAGCACATGAAAAGGGAGACATTCCTAACTGCGCGAGTAGTCAGGCTGAGTGAGTGTGACGTCAAGCTGATGGATATTGATCTCATGTTCTACAAATACGGTTTACTTTCCTAGGGCACAGACTTGGTGACCCATACCATTCATACAACCCTCAGTGAGATTATTTCCCCACTGTCTGCACGAATCAGTCCACTGTAACGTACTGATAATCCTTTGCTAGAGTGAAGTCTAGCAAAATAAGGTGACGGATGTACATTCACTTATTCACCTATTTCCACGCATGGTGTTTGTTTGTTCACAGATGTACATATAAATAGGGCAAAGGAAATTAGCGAATAAAACCTCGAGCCAGGCAAAGTTATGCCTTCAGCAGGTAACACCTGTAGCCACTGAAATTCTTTCATTGAATTCGTAGACTTGATGAATTAGCATTTGTATTAGTTAGCGCTAATCTCGCAGAGTTGCAAATTTTTTCTAATTCCTTCACATTAATTGCAATAAATTTCATCAGCAGATCTTTAGCAGCTGTTATGCGTTCGCAGCTATAGTTGTTGCGTTTTTTCGGACTAACAAAGGTTGTGTTCTGGATAGAACGGTTAATTTGATTGCCTTATGTTTTGTAACGGTGCATATCGCTTGGTGTTTTTCTCTCAAGGACGGTTCTTGAGATTCTTGAGTAGTTGAGATTCTTTGAACCCCGATGCGAGAAGATTAGTCTTGTGTTTAAATTAAGCCTAATCGTTGGGGCATCAAAGTTTCTTTACCATGAAAAAACAGCATCACAAAATTCCACTCGTTCTGTTGTGGTTCATAACCCACTTCCACTGTGTCAGTCTTTCTGGGAGAGCCAACTGGAAAGTTCGGTCCCCTGCAAGATTTTCGTAAGCCAAGAGAGCTTCGAGAGCTAAATTAGCAGGCCTAGCGAAGCTTTATAGACACCGAGGGGAGCAAAATTTGGGAAAAGTCGCATTTTTTTGGGAATGTTGCGGTCTTTTTTCAGCTGATCCTGGAAAGGTTTGAAAAAAGTTATTTTTTTTTCAAAGAGCACATTTTCGCTACTCAGCTCTTAATAGAAGAATTTGATTTCGCTGAAGTGTTTCGTTCGTATTCCACCTCAAAAAAGAGCATCTCTGAGGTGTCCGAACGCCTTTAAGTGTCATTCAGTGAATATTAAAGGAGTCCTTCAAATAGTGTCACTACCAAACAAAAGAAACTTGTTTGATAGCAACAGAATTCATTAAAACTTTTGTCAAATATTTGTAAATGTCAAATGCTTCCACAGAAGAAATTTCTTGCTTCTTGCATCTTTAGCTTCCATTTATTTTCATTACCGTTCTCTTTCCAGTCGTCCCAGCGTCAACTCCTCATATACCATTTCGGCTAAGATTCAAATCTCTGATGTAAGACAGCACTATTGGCTTTCAATAACTGCAAGTAAAGAATACCGATCGTTAATTGGCCTGAATTGTTTCGCGACTGTGCTAAAAACCGTGATTGTTGCAGTTTGCGACGGACAATGAACCCGCGTCGCGATGAGATGCGACGTACAGAAAACGCTCTCGAGATTTGGATTCTCGAGGCAAAGGGTGTTCCTGTGAAACGGCGTTACTACTGTGAAATTTGCCTCGACAAAACACTTGTCGGTCGAACTTCTGCGAAACCTCGCGCCGATATTTGTTTCTGGGGAGAACACTTCGATTATAGGTGAGTATGTCGACGCTTCTCAGTAGAAAGCTTTTTGGGGTGAAGTCGAGCTATTGCTAGTGTTATTGATGACGATTATGTGAATGTATCCTCTGTACCTTCATATAATTAACGCAACACGTTGACACGTACATTATCGTTCAGGAGCTTTGCTGTATTGCTAAAATGCTTTCGACCACGCCACAGTGACAACAATTAAGCAGTTTGTCGAGCTGCACATTATTTAAAGTAGTTCAGCGCATATTAAGTTTGGTGCAAAGGTATCACAACCAAAGTATCGGCTATCGCTGCATTAATTATCTGAAGTGCACGATGCGTAGATGGAGTAATCGTCCCTCTTTAGCTGTTCTTGCGGTATCGATGAATTCAAGTCACTCCTTTTTCATTGAAAGGTTGTGTATGAAGTTGAGTTTTTCGCGCTATACAGCGTACTCAAACCACAGTTCTTCGAATTGAACTGCTGAAACTGTGTGTGTAACCATAGGTTGCTTCCCATTACAGGTTTAGAACTACTTGCAGGCATTCGATGTGTAAAAAGTTTGAACAAATTCCACAGTTGGTAGCACATCTTTGTACAGCACTCCGATCCCGAAATACGCAAGCGAATCTTTTGAATGAATTTATATCAGCGATTGCTTAGGTTTAGTTGATATTCTTATTTGCTCATGCGATACCAGTTCTTAGGAAATGAGGAGGATCACATCTAATAGACAGAGAGTGGAGCCTCACATCATGCTAGTTCTTCGAGCGCTTATTGCACTGCTTGCAGTTAGGCAATTGATGCTTTTGGAGGGATGTGCAGCACGTGTACTTTGCAAAAATGCATTTTCACCCAAATAAGGTTGGGGGTGGATCTTTGCAATTCATAAAGTCAATTTCAATAATAGAACGGAAATGATTAGCAGGATAGCTAAATCGTGTGCTTGCCGCTCGCAAAATTTCAACCTGATTCCTTCTCCGTTGCTTCTCATCTGTGTGATATTTATCACGTTCGCTAATTTCGCTAAGCATTACATTGTGGAATATATTGAGCAGCGTTCGGAACAATGAAGTCAGCCTCTTCACTAAGCCTGAAGTTGTTCAAGCGCGGTGATTTGTGTCTAGGTCAAGCTCAGTGATGAAAAATAGCGGCACTGATGCCACTTAGAAACCGATATGTTTCGTACGCATCTAGGTCGGCAGCAGCATCTGGCCTTGATATTGCGAGCGCTACCTTGTTGATGCTGATGGATGCAGGCATAGTTCTAGGCTAAGCACGGGTTATTTTTTCGATCACGTGGCGACGTTGTGAGTTAATTGAAGTATTTTCAGTCCAATTCCGAAAGTGGACGATCTTTGTATAAATTTGTATCGGGACGCCGATCCGAAGAAGAAGAAAGACCGTTCGACGCTCATTGGATACGTGCAAATTAAAATTGATCAGCTAACTGCTAGGCATCCCGTTGAGCGATGGTGAGTAGCATGATGCTTTTACATCTGGGCAAGCAATGTGCAGTTACAGATTGACCGGCTTTTCGTGTCCTCACCCATTTCTCCTGAGTGACTTGAGTTTGTGGGCATGCTGGAATGTTTTGGTTATGGGTTATAGGTACTTATTCTAAGCAAGGAAGGCCGAATGGCATGGAATATGTACTAATATATCGTCTAGAGGAGCACTGCTGTAAGTGTGCGCTTTCTGAATAGCACTGATTAAGGCATGGTGATATTGACTCGTGAGTTACTTGATGCACGCACCTGGTTTATAGAATGCTATAAAAATAGTAAGTGAAGATTCATTTTTTGCGCAGTTATTTCTGATTAGTTCAGATCGGCGCGGTTCACATCTATTCCGTACCGTATGTCTCTCATTGTGGGATATTCTGGAGGTTATCATAACACATATTGCTGTTCTGGACAGTCACTTGTCTCAGTAACATTCCTTTTCCACAGTTAAAGGGGATTAAGCTTTCATGTGAGTTCGCATTTGAATGGGCATTGAGCTGGAATATCGAATGAGAGGGGACAGCGATGATATGAGCTTTTGATTATCCTTTGAGGCAATGATTGATGATTTCACTATTTTCTTATTCGCAATTTTTTCAATGTCATTTGCGGCCTTCACTCTCACCGTTGAGAGTAATTCCTTTTCATCTGAGATTTTCGTTGCATTATTTATCTACTATGAAATCAAATACCATTAATAGCTCTTTCGATCTTCAACGCACACATATTCAGACGCGTTTGCATTAGAGACTGGATGATTACCGTCTACCTCTGAGAAATTCCATCCACTATGAAAAATTGTCGCTCCAAAGTTTGNNNTCCAAAGTTTGTGATTGTTGATCCTTGTTAGCTTTATACTATACTTATACTCTTTATACTAAACTTAGCCATACTTATACTATTTGTAGGTCCTCCTTTGTTTGCTGTTTTTTTTCGTTTATTTGAGAAGAAATGAAAAATTTCGCCGTCATTCCATATTCGTGCTCCCCATCTTTCGAACGAATTTTCAATGATCGCACTGTTCTGACATGACCATATTTCATGTCCTTTCATTATTTTTTTCTCATTGCGAGAAAGGTGTTGTCATTGGAAATGCGGCATCAACTCTCAATATGCAGCCAGATTAACGTCAACTACACTTGACACCAAGGACGGATTTGATATTTAGTGCACATAGCACGCAATCTCCCAAAACTCACATCTGCATTTCCTTTCGCTGTGCGATCTAAGTATGAAGGTCATTCCTGTTGTGTAGATAAGTGGTAATAGTTGAATAGCGCTGATCGGATTTCTGAATGGAGAGTGCTAATAGCAGATGAAAAGTTCTAGCTTTTGTTTTCCTGCGACGAGATTAGAGGAGGGGAAGGGTGGGAGATCTGGGATGCATTGTTTTTGTTGAGCTTTGCCTGGTCGTTCTTCCATGAAGAGAAAAAGAAATGCCAGTTCTTTATGCTTGCTGTTTGCGTACTTTTCATTCCCAAACGTGTATTACACAGAGGTCATTTGCAGGGCTACAGCCGAACAAATGCTTCTGTCACATGATAGAGGATTTATTTCATTTCCGAAATTTCTGTCTATTATAAATTCGAAAATCTCTCAGTTCAGTCATCCACAAAATGCTATTGGCATAACTTTCTGCAGGAAAACGAAGCAATAAAAATCTCTGCGAGAAGTGTATTGTTTTCATTCGAACTTTCCTGATTAATTGCCACTCTCACCTTGATTGACAGTACGAATAAGAACCGACGTTCCCGAGCGCTTCTTTCTCTTATCGTTGCGCAAAGCGAATTAGGTCTCCGAACAGTTCATAAATCATTACCTGGTAACAGGCAAGGTATGAGCTCTCAAAGAGATACGTAAACTGATGGTATTTGGCACAAGACATCCAACTGTAGCAGCTAGTGAATTTATGAAGAAAAAAAGGAGAAAGGAACAACGCTTTGAACCATGGCGAAAAAACCGTTGAATATTATTTCAATGATTTTCGGTTGTACACAAGTAGAAATGATGATGAGTAGCGATTTTCTCGTTCTGTATTCGAAAAGTTTCGACCTTAAGATTTTCTATCAAAAACATCCTTTTGAAATACGGAGCTTCAGCTATGCGATGAAATTTTTCGATGAATATCTCGCAATATTTTTTCGTAATTTCCGGTAATTTAGAAATGATCGCAGGTAAATCGCGAGGCCTAGAAATAGTAAAGGAAGTTTTGAAGGTGAGCATGTCTTGAACGCATAAAGTATACTTAGTTACTAGTTTATCTTTCGGCTTCTTCACCATAAAATATGCTCTCTTCAATTAGTGAGATGTGAAATTTTCGAAAACTTCGCCACACGAACGCTTAGAGGCATTCACAGTTTGAGGCAATGTAAACGAAGGTCTCGGTGCAGTTGGTTATGTTGGGCATCGCACACATTGAAATTCTCTAATTGTTGCTGTGGAATTAGTGTCCGGTTACAGTCTCATTTTTTTTCCCTTACTAAAAATATCGCCTCGAAGAAAACTAGCAACACAACGGCAAAAGTGATTGGTTGCTAGTGGGGATCTGTTAAGTATCTGTGACACACGTAACATCTACAATGTCTTGCATATATCAGACAGTTTTTATGTGGACACTGACCAGATGACGATTCATCCTGCATATTCAGCTCAAAGTTGCTATACTAGTAAGTGGGGTACCATTTTGAAGACTTTGTCAAAATTTACCGTAATCACTTTTCCTTCTCAGCTTTTTTTTACTGCAATGGTACAATATGCAACACGAAATACGAATCAAGCAACTGTTTATGTTTCCAACGAGGTCTGTGGTCAGCACCACTTTATTAGCAGTTGAATATTGCAAGAATGGAGCAGTTTTGCTTGTCGACACACTTGCGTTATTCACGACTCGACTGCAGCGCTTTTCTCCGACATAGTGATTGAGTTCTGACCGTGCATTGCAAACACGGTTATAGATATGAAGCATATTGTTTAAATCCGAATGAACTCGTAAAATCTTCAGATAACTCACGCAGGCTGTAATAGTCGTTGTGCTGAGGGAGGCTTTTATTGTACTGCGTTTCAGTCGCATAACCAAGTTTAGTCTCATAATTTCTATATAATTTATCTTTACAGTCTGTAATTTAGCACTGTGTTATGAACTGGCATCTAATCATCCATATCTGCCCTCAAATTATTAATGGAACGCTTCAAAGTTTTGGTCTGTAGGTTTTCGTCAAACTTTCACTTTCAAAAGAAAGCTCTTCCACTGTCGACAGTAAACCGGTGATTGTTGTCTTTGCTTCCAAGTAGTATTCATACTTACTGACGTATGTGTTGGCCGATCACCATATCGATGTGACGGTGTGTGTTAACTGCAGATTATGGCAGTAGAGGTAGGAGATGTTTGGTGGGCAATGATGGACGTCGGAAGAGATAATCGTTCAATTCTTTGTAGCTGGGGGTCGACCTTCATAATCACTTGATCCGCTGTTTTATACGGTGTTTTGTGTTTACAAAAAAGATCACCTATTTCGTGCTATACGATGGCGCTGTCACACTCTCCATCTCAAATTGTCCAACAAACAAGAACGCATCGTTTGCGCACGATGTCCGCAAACATTCAATAGAGTGGTGTGATCGTAGACTGCAGAATATTCTTTTAGTTCTTTCATAAAATATGACAACGTTTTCCAGTTCCGAGGTGATAGACAAAAAAATGACATCAAGAAGCCATTTAACGCAGTTTCGCTTTCTTTCTAACTTTTAAAGAGACCAGCGGTTGAGAAGGGATTTTATATCCTCAATTTTTCTGACGGAGTATGATAAAGAAAAAACAGTTTCCAAGGTTTCGAATGAATGAATAATTTGCTGGATCTTAGCTTCTTTTTAATTGTACTGTCTAGTGAATTCTCTCCGCAGTGATGGCATTTGACTTGTCGGAAACCATCTTGATATGATCTACTCATCAAAAGTGAGAGGATCTACACTGAGAGTTCTGGCTTTCTAGAATGAATGTAAAATGAAAATAACTTGTGCACACTTATGTTAGAATGACTTCTATCAAGTTTCCATCGTATCGCGTGTGGCTGGATCATCTTTCATCATTGACTTTCTAAGTGCGTACTGAGCATGTTCTGAGCATAGCCACCTTTTTGTGCAGTGGAACCCACTGAATTCAGCCTTAGTGATATACGTCGAAGAATTGGTCCAAAAATTATGGTATGTATGCGCGATTTCCGGTCCAATTCGCATATTTCCTATCTCATAGGAAAGTCGGTCGTTTTCCATCTCAACAATGTTGAAGTATCTATTAATTCATCAACTAAAGGTAGTGATGCAAAAGTGGCTGTTCTTGCACGAGCTTGAGATAAGTAGCTGGAAGTAACAGTTTCTAAAGTGATATGCTGTGGCCGATTACAATTTCATCGTTTTCACTTTCGATTTTTTTTGGCGTATGACTACGATAATTTCCTCTTTGTGAGTGATCGGGTGGTTCGCTTATGTGTGTAAAACTTTCACCGTTATAATACTGACAGTACGAAAGTGATCAAAACTCGTATTTGTTCCGGTCGTTTAGAAATGGTGTAGTAGTGATAGCTAAATAATGAGCGGGTTTAAAAATAGCGTACGGATGGTCCATAGGTAGAACCCATGCAAATTTTACTAGCCTTGAACAGAACTAGCGTGGCAAACACCGGCGCCGTATCGGTTACGCTCGTTGAGCCACGGTTGTAAGGAATAGTTCGACTTGACTGATGGTGGACACAAGAAAGATGTGCTTATTTGTACTGCCAGGCATTGAACAAACAAGAGCGCAAATTGATATTGAAATTGGCTAAATGTGGGAGAATACAGCATTTGCGCACTAGTCACAGCATGTTGAAGTATATGGTATGAACCATCATAAAAGGCTTTTACTTCCATATTTGGCAGCCTTGTTGGGCATAAAATTTTTATCGTTTACCTTATCAGGTAGTACTGCAAGAATATATTCAAATGCGAAGTCTTCTTGCATTACTGACTGCAAAAACAATTACGGGGTGTTTCTCATAGAGCTCGAATGCAATCGTGTTCGAAACCCTAAGCACTATGACGTTTCAATTTGCCAACGTTTCGGCCGATGGAGCACAAATTGTTCTGTGACCTATGTAGTGAAGATTTTTGAGAATGCGACAAGTTTGACACTTCTGCTGTTTGATGCTAGTTCAACAATATCATTGCGTTTTGTAGAGTGAATGTATCACTTTATTTCGATCTTTCATAGCACTGCATCGCATAGTTTATGCTGTATTCGTTCGAGTTGGACGTGCAAATTCCCATTGACATCAGAGTCGTGAGGATTGCGTTTGGGGACTTCAGGTTTTGCATGATGATAGTGTTTGAAGTCAGCAGTTCTCCGATCATGGTTGCAGAAAATATTCTGCATGTGCGGAACTATGTGCAGTTGCTTAATGTATCACGATGTAAAGTGATCGGCGCGACAAATTTTCGCATGTGACACTTGCAGTGTCAGCAACGCTTGCAGTAAACGTTTGAGTTGCCCAGCAGTCCGGTTATTTGGAGCACGCCTCTTTCTCGAACGACCTTCGATTTGAGGGCTTCGCTCTCTCTATTCGGGTAGATGGCGCTTATCGAAGCTATTTTTAACGACCACTCCATAATTGCTGCACACTCATTCGTTGCTGATTTAGCGCTCACTCATCGCTGTGCTTCTCTGTTGCATACCATCTGTCAGCCCGCCTCCTCCGCACTGTCGTTGTATCCCTATCCGGCGTTGATCCTCTCTATCCGGCGTTGATTCTCTTCAGTAACACTTTAACTCGCTGGAACTGCCCCCCCACTGAGCGAAGCTCATTGACTGCATCTGATTCGGAGTGTCACTTCAGGCACTTTCCACCACATTCACTTTTCGTGAACGGCGCCTTATTACCTCTGAACTTCACCGTCATTTAGTGCTGCTCTATGTAGAGTTATTTCGTCATTTAGTGCTGCTCTATGTAGAGTTATTTAAGTGCTGGTAGCGATTTCCTGATGAATAGGAATGATTTTGTTCAGAAAGTCTGCGAAAAAAGATTAAAAACACTCATTGTTTTTGATCATTATTTTCAATTCAAGGTCGCTTTTAATTGGGGAGGTGCCTTTGTGCTGTTTCGCAAGCTCTTATCGATAATTTTCATCGCCTTCCATTATCGTGAATTTGTTTCTAAATTGGCGCTAAAATTTGTGCATCCTCTTCGACGTTCGTTGAAATTGATTACAGTTTTAGCGAACGATTCCTTTTTTCGAACGTTTTTAGGTCATCTATGATCGTTTCTTCAGATAACGACCCTTTTAAACGTAAAAATCTCGGTTTTGTGCTTATTTAGCTGGGAGTATGTATCCTAATAGGGGTCATCAAAAAATAATATGACGTGGCATCATATTAGGGAATGTTTTTCGGTACAGAGACAATGCACCAAAAGTAATACTAAAAATCGGGCGATCCTGAATCGTCGTTCGATTTTAAGGAATCATTTCGTCGTTACCGACAATCATCGCATAATTTGTTTCTTAAATGCGACGCAATTGAGCAATTTGTGCTACGTGTAACCTCAATTGTCGCGCATTTCCGATTGAGCCCTTCTTCCGACGTTCATCTTGCCACCTCTTTGACCCACCCGTTCGTCTGCAATTGGTTCTTTAATTGCGCCTTTCCAGTTATTGCTTCATTGAATTTATCCATTTGCAAGTGTTGTTTACTGGAATTCCGTCGAGCTTATCGCTTCTAATATCTATTGAGCGTTTGACGCATTCGATTTTTCGTGCCGAGTAATATTCGCATTCTTTCCAATATTTCTGTCGATCGGGGCATCGCTTAATTGTCCATATTCTTGTTGCGTTATTCTTATGTGCTTCTTTGAAGATCCTTTTTAACTGTCGATCACATTTGATTCATTTTGGAATCTCAGAGATGCGAATTTTCAATCACTATTGGTCTAAATTTTTGCATAGAAACGTTTATTGTTGCCCTTTGTAAGCTGTTCCGAACTTGCCTTCATGTCAAAGCCTCATTCGTCACGTTATGGTGATTCGAATCACCTGCGCTAACTAGCTGTTAAAACTGTCGCGGTGCAATCCGTTCTCCTCAGAATCCCCACTGTCGTTGTGGCGAAGTTGCTCAGTGATGATGGTATCGGCTTCGGAATCACGAAAGAACTGTGGAAACGTTGATTCTGAGTTGCATTCGACGGGCAACGTTGACCCGAGCTATGGTCAACTGATCATTACACGTCGATCGCACTGGCGTCTGCGTTCACCATGGGCGTTCAAAATCGCTAAAAATTATCTGAAAATTCGCATGTTGTTTTGCGTTTATTATCGGTCGGTTTTCTCTTTGTCTATAATGATGCTTGAAATTTTGATAATAATGAACGAAATAGTGAGATTGTTCACGTAAACGTCGTCATACTGCTTAGCGGATATCTTGCATCACGATAGTAGAACACATAATATTTGCAGTGATTCACTTACGTGCGAAGAGAAATTCTTCTATGAGAGGGAACAATTATTCCGTTTTCTTTAATGCGCATAAATCGTTTTCGTGATTAATCACAAAGGACATTCTGCGATTTTCAATTTGATAATTTTAATGGAAATACTCTAATTGAGGTTTCAATAATGCTTCTTCTCTTTTGTGCTGTTCACTGAAATCGCGCGTTCAATTTATCCAACGATTTCGATGCCAATTATACAGTTGCATATGCAGTAACAGCTGCCACTATATCTTTATATCTTGACGCATCAATAGCTTAAAAATTTTTGATCTCGTTTAAGTCATCGTCTTCTATTTCTCTTTTTTCCGCTCTTCTTTTCTGCAGAATTGAATAGTAGTGAAGGGGATAGAGGTGTCTTATGCTGTGCGGTGAATCGAACGGGCCGCTAGGTGTATAGGTTGGTTGGGAGTATTAATGATGCTTTTTTATTGATGCGATTAAATCACCACTTGGTGTGCTTCACGGATAAGCTTTCACGGAGGTCTTTCTGATCGAGTAAGCTTTTCATCAAAAAGGTTTTAGCTTGTTTCGTTATCGGTTCAGCAGCTTCTTAGAGCACAGAAATATTTATCGTTATCAGGTGTGTTTCTTATCGATGTTGAAAATGAAAATAAAAATTCAACGAACATCGATACGAATATGTCATTTCCTTGTTAGATTTTTTCCTTTTGGACGCAAATACAGAAAAGAGATCATTAGAGAGAGCCATATTGGTGGTTAAAGAGGTGTGAAACTATTGGACGAGTTTTTAGTGATGTGACCTCAACATGTCCTGCGTCAACGATCTCGTTTAATTAGCGGCTAGCACTGTCTGCATATCGACAAAGCGTTTTGTTATTTGAACAACTGGAGAAGTGAGTTAGAGCAGATGACATGATGTGAGCTTTCACATTCCGCTTACCCGGCCTACCCCTCTCGCAAGTTGCCAATAAGGAATAGCAAGATAATTCTTCAACATCTTTTACAAAAGGTAAGACACGCAAGTCCAATTATTTTCAAACGATAAAAGAATTCAATCCTTCAGAAATATCATTCTTATTGAAATCGAATTGACAAAGTTGTGTAGATATCATGCCTCATACGGTTGTCCTTACATAACATAAATGAGTCCTATGAGGGGGGCTCGGAGAGTGGATTTTGTTGAGTTGAGGTCATTTTAAAGCCGCCATTGGGTATCTCGATATTTTCTGTCCAAATGCACTCCTTCTCCCTCCCCTCACTCCCCAGATCTATTGCGCATTCGATGTCAAAACTTCATTATCCTGTATGACTTCAGGTACACAGTAACTGCGAGTTCGGATGGCAGTAAATTGCCAGGTCTTGGCAAAGACAAAGGCGAGGCAGCAGCCATTCGGATAAAGGCCCGATATCAATCGGTGGATATTCTCCCAATGTATATGTACGACGAATTATTGCGATTTGTGAGGTGAGTGATTGCGATTTGCGATTCCTCATAATTTTTAATGATACTGGAACGAGGGGAAGTTGTGCTTAAAGTGGTTTAAAATATTACCATCCTACCAAACCACATCGGTATATTCGGTCATTTAAGAACATTCCGCTTCATATTTATTGCATATCGTGCAGGCTAATGATATCTTAAAATTGAGTTGTGTTTCTTCCCGTATGCGTTTCTGTTCGCGACTAAACTTTCAATATCCCTTCTTTTTCACTTCCCTCAAATTTCTCCACAATTTCCGCATTAGAGTCAGTTTTTACCTCGTATTTAATCTTCTAAAGAGACCACTCGCAACTTCAGTAAATGACAATCTCAAGTGCATATGCACCAGTTTCTTGTATTTCCCTATGCTTTGGTAATGACGCATTTAGGTATTGTTCCACTACGACTTATTTGGCCGCAATGGCTGTGCGTGTGTATGCGGTTGTTGATGGTGAATTTTGCAGGCTTCGATATTTGTCATTATGTCTGGCGTTGGAACCATTGTTGGGCGTGAGGGCAAAAGAGGACTTTGCGACTGCGTTGGTGCGCATTATGCATAAGCAACGGATGGCAAAGGAATTCCTCTGTGATCTCATTATGTCCGAGGTTGACGTGTTGGGTGAGTGTTGACATCGTACATCCTCGTCTCACAAATGATCAAGGCCAAATCGCAGATTCATTTATCGATCCTTTTGCGCATCTCATGTGAAATAGCATAAAACACCATTTCATTAATCAAATCAAATCACACTCGCTCATTTACATTTCGTTTCCTCTGAAAGTGAAATTCTTTCCAACGAATAGACGTAATAAAGCTGCTAAAAAATATTTCTGCGCAGTGTATTCTGTGTGGATTAATTTTCTGTAAAGAGTTTTGCGGTTAATTCTTCACTGATGATAAACAGTGAGGTTCCACGCAGACTTTCGTATGACGATAAAGGTTTGCAGACAACGAACACCTCATGTTCCGAGGGAATTCGTTGGCAACAAAAGCGATGGAAGCATATATGAAACTTGTCGCTGATGAATATCTCAAGGTGAGATATACTTCATTACTGCTCTTTTCGAAACTGCGTTGCACAGTTCATCCGCTCGTGTCATTGAAGGAGAGGAATAGTGTTCCTTTCTATCTGTCTTGGTTGTCATGTTACTCGACTATGAAATATGATGGCACTTTCGCATAAAGTTATTAAAGGATCAAAGGGAATGATTGCCGGGTATTAACTGACAACGTCTCTTTCCGAATAAGTGAGGCTGCTAGAGTTCATCGAGATGGCTTTTTGCTGATAGTTCCAAAAAATAATCGAGTCCAAAGCGAATGTGAAACGGCACTAATTACTATACTTCTTATACCAATACCAATGGTTGATATAAAGTATCCAGCTCGGCAAATATTAGCAGTTTGACAGCTAACATTTTGCAGCACATTAACCATTCCTGTTTGGGTCATTGGGCTTGGTGAGTATTGTCCTCTTGCTTGACTCTGAATCATTACTTCTATGGGTCATTTGTAGGATTTCTCATAGTGATTAAATGCAGGAAACATTGGGCGAATTTGTGAAGTCGATACTTGAATCTGACGAGAACTGTGAAGTGGATCCATTGAAAATGGTCACCAACAATCAGGCAACTCTTGAAAGGAATCGCCAACATCTAACTTTCAACGTGGAAGCTGCATGGGGCAAAATTGTTAACAGGTAGCAATTCGACTGTACTTTACGTATCGACAGCCGTTCATGTTTTGTTGCATTCCGTATTCGAGAAGACAGAGGCATATACAATTCAGTGAATTGCATATCAATACCGTCATTTTTCATGAAAGGTGAAATGCAGTTGGTATAAGCCATTATACATATATATATATATATATATA
>JAARMF010002029.1:0-23340 GCA_022844705.1 Toxascaris leonina
ACGCAGCTTAGAGATAAGAAATGTTGAGTGAATGGAAATAGGTGGCGCATTTCTCACAATATTCCAAAAAACTCGAAGATGAAAACAGTTTAGGCTCAGATACTGAAAGGGCACCTTGACTTATGGTGATTGATGTTGCTTTCGCCAATCTTCTACGGTGATCCCCGTGGTATAAAATTTAGAGGGTTCAAAGCCACCGATGAGACGGACTTACACTGATGATAAGCGATCAANCCACTAACACTGATGATAAGCGATCAAAACACAGCGTTGATCACTGGAAGAACAAACGGATGAATGTTTTTTGGTCTCTAACAGCCGACTTAGGCTTCGGTTCCCACTGGAATCTGCATAAAAGATATTTCTCACGACGATACCATCGAACCTTGTTCTGCCATCAGTTCCAAGGATGACCACACACCGTATAACTTCAAAATTGCCGGATAAACAACTGAGAATAATTACTGTGGATAAAACTAAATAAACGATAAAGAATAAAGGATAGCGGAATGGGTATTCAGAGACTCGAAACCAAATAGCAGCTGAAAAGATCCCTTGGAAGAACAGATGGGTGTTCAGTTGGGAGTGGGTTGAGTTGATTTCTGAACCTGGTAAGGCCTGCCCGTCAGTTTGCGCCTTTCTGCATTTCAATTGACTACGGCATTATCTTATATCCATTTGGACTTCCAGCTTATTGAAAAAATGCAAAAGTATTTCACAAGGACAGCGTTTTGCGAAGTGTTTCGGGGAGCTAAGAGCCGAAATTACGAGACCTATCTCAATATATTTCTCATCCTTTCTCATAGGTTGATCTCACCCTCTGCTATTCCATCGTCAAAGGTTTCTCATACATTCTCCTCGAAACTGATTTTCACAATCGTTAGCAATAGACTTCATCGGGTAAACACTTGGCAGTTGGCATGCAAGACGTATAGAGTTAACAATGTACTGCATTGGTTTGCATTTCGAGTCGTTGCAATTTGGAATAAACCGTGAAGACATGTTGTCGAGGCAAAAAATTACCCACCTTCACGAGGATCGTTGTGTCATTTGATTTGCACCTCATCGAATTTTTGCTGTATTAATTATATGATTTTTTCTGTATTATACCACGTATCACTATGGGACTATGGCAACAAAATCGAAAAGCAGATGCATCGTAGCAAATGTTATCGATGCACTACTCTAGCATATAGACAGAATAGAGGACTACTTACAGGACCTATAGTTAAAAATTAGAGAATAGCATCTAGCAAAAGGTATCTGCAGTGTTACGTGATAATTCGGTACAGTAGCAGATTATCACTAAGCGGAAAATGCCTTTATTGGAAATTTGATTCTATCGTTAGAATATCTATTGCAGATTTCATGTACATCCGTAATACTAGCCTTAATCCATTGTTTGAGTTGCATAACGCTATGTCGCTAAAAGTTGTTGTATTGCCTGTGCTCCTATGTATTAAATGTCTATACATTTAAATTGATTGTAGCCATCTGAATGTTTTGCGCCTCATTCCTTTTGATGCTCACATGATTTGTATGTTTTTTCGCTTCAAGAGAATGAAATAATTAAAATGCTAGAATAGGAGCTCTTCGCTTGGTATGGTTCATTTTCATTACTTAAGGAGAGAGTTTCACACATTCGAAATGCTTTCATCCATTACTACAAATTATCTACGCACATTGACTAATATGAGCGAAAAACGATGAATATTCTAAACGAACTGAATATATCGATAGAAAATGTTTGTTTCACACTCTCGAGTATTTCTGAACGATTTGATGGCAAACCTTGAGAAACAACTCCGTTGTGTTATATTTATACCGGATTTGGATTTCCTTTATGATTCATCCAAAGTGGCTCATTGTTTTAACGTATGACTCATTCATCGATTAGTGCAAACGTTTCATCGAGAGTCAATTGCCTCGACGATTGATTACAAGCGAAGATTTTTTTTGGGGGGACTTTTATATGATAGAAATCATTTTTATAGTTCTAGTTTGTACTAAGATGCATTGACATATCGAAGGTGTACATAGTACAAACTTGTGACATTTGATTTTCAGTGGTGAATTTCAAAATGGTGTATTACTTTGAGCATACTTCATCTTGAATCACTCTTAGAAGTACAGAGTGTGAAGATTGTGCTATAATATTATCTTTGTGCAATGAATACCTTGGAAATTGTAGCAGAGTTTATTTTTGCCTTTATTTTAGGAATACAATTGACTTTTTCACATCGTTGCGCAGTTTTTTGTTCGCTATTCTCTCTTATGTTCTGCTAAATTTGCTAGTGAAACTTTCGAAAAGAAGCGTTCACTCTTCCCTTTCCCTTTCTTTTTTTACATTTACTGCTCCATTTACCTTTTCCAACTCCTTCTCATTCCCGTTCTTTCTATCTCTCCTCCTTTTTCCCTTTTTCGCTCTCTGAAATGAACCTCAGCAACGATTCTCTCACGACACGACGTCTGAGAAGCATTGATTAGGGTAAGTCGAAAAAATTATCGCTTATCATAATGAGTGGCACATGACGAGAGCGTTAAAATATACCCATTTGATTGGCACTTTGATGGGTGTTTTTTTTATGTGGGTTGATATTTACCCACTTATTCATCACACACTAATAGAAAGACACCTGTTGAGAGTCGTTATCAAACGCTATTGTGCAACTGATTCTTTCCGAAGAACATATAGCTAGCTACCTGAGGATGCGTTGTCGATCGCTGACTTCGATACAAGTCGTCACACTTTTAGCGCATATCTGGTCGGTGAATTTATCATCCACTTAAATACTTCACTGAATTTTTCAAAAGATATCTTCATAAGAGCGTTTGGGAGGAGGAAAATAATGTTTGTAAATGTTTTTGACTCTTATGTTGTTGTTGTTTTTCTTTTGCAGCGAGTGTGATAAAACGATTTCCACTCATAATGAGCCGCATTTCTGCAATAACATTTTGGAGATAGTCAGTGCTCGGTCTTCACTCTGAGATGAACTCGAAAGGAATCTTAACGTTCCTCACAAAGAATGTTTAAAAGCAATTCGTTGACAGTATATGGGTATTGTAATAATTGAGAAGAAATCTTAACCTGGCCGAGAAGTGCTACTGAGGCGACACCTTGACCGTGCTTTGGGTTTGTGAACCTCCTCAGTTGTATTTTAAATGTTGGTGTCAACTTTTTTCCGCCTATTATGCTGAATGATGGCACGGTGGATTGATCGCAGACCAAAGAAAACTGCCTTTATTTCGTCCTCCGCCATCAACTGGACGAATAGAGGCAAGAAGGAATTAGACACGTGGTGCAGCTGAAGAGATTAATGCCCGCTCTCAATCGTTAGGATAAACCACACAATAACATCTTTTACTGTTTGTCTCATTGAAGAAGGAAGCTTCATGTTGGATGGGACGTTCTATATGAAGGTTATCCTTTCGACAGTGTTTTCGCGAATTTCCTCAGGCCAAATTTACGTCGTACCGTTGTTGAATTGTTTTCAGCAACTTCATTACGACTGAAGGACATCGCATGCCTTGCCATCTTTTGTGGATAGTCGCAAATGGTTTGCAGAGAAACTATTTGCAATTGTTCGCTGAGTCGGCAGTTAACGTACTTAGCAGAAATTATTGCGGTATTCATCCAGGCCGAGTTTTTTTTGGCGGAAACATGACTTTGTGCGCTTTGCCCCGGTAGCAACCATAAAATGCTTAGCTGGTTACTTCCGCTCGCTCTATCTACCCAGCAGCTATCGTCATTCTCCCAGTCCCCTCTCCCCGTTCCTTCCACCTCCTCCTCTTTTTTCCTTCCTCCTTTCCTCTTCCCCCTTTATTGCAACTGATTCTCCGCCCATCCATCAATCCGAATTCTGATGGTGAACTTGTCGTGAAATCGTTGATATGTCTTCGACTTGTAAATGATGGTGAAAGTGTCGCCAAATCGTTCCATTAGCGCAGTGCTATCTGTGCCTGTTGTGAATATTCGATAACTTTGTATCATTCATCGTCTTAGCTGTTTATACTGCTCATATCTATCTATATTAATTAGTGAAACAAAATGAAGATTTGTGGTGAATTTGCCTGTTGCACTCGAAGATTATATCAGTTCATCTCAACGCATAATATTTAGGTCAATGGCATCTTGTGAAATTCGACCGGTTGAATCGTTCAGCTGCTCCACTTTCATCGTTACAGTTGATTTCGCCAATGAATGCTGACATGGTACTGACCCACTGGTGAATAGTATGACCGTCTACCAGCCTTGATCATGCAAATGGGGGCGAAGTTTTGACCATCAGAAATGAAAAGGCTAAGCAGGTTTGATCAGTTAAATTTTGCAGGATGCCGAGACCCTCTTTTCTAATCAAAACAGTATCTCAATTTTCTATCTTCTCTGCTCGACATGTAATTTGGATTGAGTGACATGTCGATTTAGGGAGCGTCTTCAGGTGCCCACTTCTATGCCACCTTGCTTCGTATATCACTAAAGAAGAGTCTTTAGTGTCAGTCATAGACATGTATTATCTGCTAACATAAAGAGTCGTACTTATCGATAGCGCCATATAAAATCGCTAAGAAGTGAAATATATTTCAGGTCGAATGCACTTCCGGATCCAGACTCGTCGCTAAGCTTCGAAGATATTAAAAATGTTTTGAGGAATTCTTCGCGCACAGTGGATTTCTCCATATTTTTATATAGAAGGTGCATTTGCAGTATTTCGCGATCATTACCCTTGACGCATAAACTGTGACCTTGCTGTGTCACTTGTCTTCTCGTAGACTTTTATGCCATAAGTTGAATGATGAAGTACGCTATCTCAACTAATTCGCTTCAGTTGGTGCCAAGTCTCTGCACTTTTTTTTCATAACTCGACTTGAGTTGAGTTATTGAAATTCATAAGTCTGAGGTGGGAACGCACTTTCGATTCTGGTCTCGAAAGCAGCCAGCAGTCGATTCAACGATGAATTAATGCTTGCTCAACGTGCTGCATTGAAATCGACCGGCTACAAGAGGTTACAACCGAGGCATTGAGTCGTACTAGATTGTAACCGGCAGAAAGCACTAGAAGAATAAATTGCAGAATTTATACTTATTTAATTGCCACTTATTCACGGAAAAAGTTGTTCAATCAAAACGANCGAATTTATAGAACTAACCAGGATCATGCAAACATATAGAAAGATAAAAGTAAGCAATAGGCACACCCAGAGAGCAGCGCTCAAGCGCACATTCACTGAATAAGCTTCATCTTGCAATGATTGCGAGCTAGAAATGCTTCTGAATGAGAAATGAAATGTATTTTGAATAATCTGCAACGTCTAATTTCCCTTTCATTCTGCTCGTGAAGAATTTATCAAATATTCAGTCGAGATATTAACGTATTTCTAGGTGCGATCAATTCCCATATCATGTTTTGGCAAAACGCATTCAGTCCGCTTATTTTCCCATAGGAAAAGCCGTACTGTGCACATGCACTGGGCAAATTTGGGACGATAGATGTTTGTAGTTGTGGAGCACAACGTCATGTGTGTTTATGTCTGTGCACGTCTGCTTGCCCGGTAGTTCCGAAGGAGGAATCGTTGCAGGAAAACTTATCGAATGTGGTAGGTGTGATTGCGTCTAATAGCCTCTTATATCACACTCCACATCGTTCTGTTAATTTCAAAAGATGTTTCAGTTATTTAATTTTTGTGGAGAAGTTGCACGGTTTTCCACAGCAGATGTTTTTCATAAATGCGAATCGGATTATGGAAAGGCCAATAATTTGAAGACAGCTTGTAGGAGCGGTCGGATCAATTGAGAGATGAAAGCATTACTTCGTGTATTTTATTTTTCTTGTAGCTCGTAAAACCGGCCGAACATTTGAACGAAATGCAAATGCGCACCTCATGACAACCTTTCCGGAAGTTTGACCATTCAACGAATGCATCTGAAATTATGACCTCAATCGAATCGGAATTCAAAGGCAATTTGAATTTAACGTATTTGGTATTTTCGAACCATTATATGACAGGGATTTTTTTTCATATCTTTAGGCAAGTTATATAGCAATTTATACTTCTTTTCCATCATATAAGAATATCTGAAACGATATCATCGCATAGTTGCATCTCTGTTCTTTCTTCGAACTCAGCTGGATGCCCTCTTGCGATCTTTCTTCCTTCCCTCGCAAGGCGTTCCTGCTATCTAAGTAGCTGTTGCTGCAATGATTGATCTATTTTTGAATTCTAAAAAGGCATCATAATGCGATTCGCTTCATTGAGAGTCTTTTGCATATGTCTGCAAAAGAATGCTTGAATATATAGCATTTATATCATGCTATGCAAATAATTGTCCTAATTGAAGCAATATTTGCTCGATAGATATAACGGATTCATAAAGAAATCGATTGTTTTATATTGATAGGCACCTTCAGATGTTTTATCAATATTGCTTCCGTTCCTTTCTCGTTCCCTCTATCACTGAACATTTCTGAAGTTTGATGATGTCTTCAAGCATATCTCAAATATTATTGAATATAAATAATGCATTAAATGCTAATAACACGATCACACACTTATGTCATAGAAAAGATGACAAAGTGCAACTCACCTGTGCAAATCATATTGCAGGTGGATTTTTTTGTGAACAACAATTAAGAGCATTTGTGCAACAGAATACGACAAATTTAGTTGATCCGATGTTTGATGCAATAACAAACCATATGAAATCAAAATTGAATTTATTGTCTACGTAAAGCCACAAAAAATGTCAATCAATACTGATAGGGCTCCGAGAGCCATTGCATTAATGGAAAAAGATTTTCCTTTGCTATTATCAATTATACTTGTAACATACTCCTCTTAGATGGGGTGTGTTAGGGTTGTTGAAGAGACGAATTGGGGGGCTGGGATAATGCAAGATTAGAGAAAAAACAATGTGTCCTCAAAGATAGGAGCCAATGATCCTCGACATCTCCGAGCCAGTCAAATACATGACTGTGACATGCTGGGCTTGGATAAATGAAAAACTGAAATCTAGCATTTTCTCTGTCCACCTCCGCCTAGTTGTTTTGATGGCCGTCGTGTTGGACATCATCCTCGGAGACCCAAGGCTCAATAAGATGTTGCTGTGGAGGTTGGGCACATGCAAAGCTGCATAGCGCATTTGGAGGTGCAGGTTTGAGGGTATCCGAGATATCAGCTTTTTTTGGTGGGTGGTGTTCTCTTGATGCCAAGCTACTTTGGAGTCAGTGATGTGAAAAGTCATTGCTGTCAAGGGACTTTCATCCAGATTTGAGACTTTCATCCAGACTTATCGGAGTCATTCCAGTGCGGCGCTGAAATAAGCAGCATTTTTTTGAGCAAGACGGAATCGCAGTACTCCCACTCACTTATAATCTTGAAAAAATGAGTGCACCACTGGCACTTTGTTTTATAATACATTGACATTTGCATTCTATGGCGTTATTATCGTTTCATAAATTTTACAACATCCAAGATTTTAAAAGTTTATTGTTTTATTGAAACCTCAAAAGTGGCTCGATGTTGCTTTGCAGATGCTATACACGATGTTGGTTAAGTTTTCAATCACGAATCGGAAACAAATCGCTTATCACTCTTGCACAACAACATTTTCGTGAAGAAGATCACTTAGATTATTGCAGGTATTTCTTTTGCTTAATCCACCTTTGCAATAATAGAAAACATCGCAGCTATGCAATATTTAAGTAATCTTTCAATGCTCTTATATTCGACCTCTTTTTTTTCTAGCTAGTAATTTGTGTAGCTTAATGTATTCATGNAACCTCTTTTTTTTTCTAGCTAGCAATTTGTGTAGCTTAATGTATTCATGTCGAAGTTTCGTGCTGCCGAATCTAGCCCAGATGAAATACTTTGCTTTTATTGTGCAGCCTCGATATTCCTCTCGCTATCACCCGATATGTGTTGTGAGTATTTCTGTCCCACACTATGCACCGGGAGTATTCGTAAACTCCAGTCGTTAACCCTCCCCCCTCCCCNGAACTAAATCGTATGCATTTGCATCGTAGTAGTTTAAAAGATCATTGACCACGCGGAGTGGGATGAGGCTATGAAGAATTGAACAAGAGTAGGGCTTTCACGGCAATTTGCAGTGGAACGTGAAAAGAGCTTTTTGCAGTGCCTATAACGACACAAGAAAGTGTGTTCGTTCATGCGTGCCCAGTGATGATCACATAGCCCATGTGAAGCCATTCTTTCGCAGGAATTACCTCAACGAAATGCTTTGTGTAAAGCATTATGACGGTTCGAATTCATTTTTAATGGCTTTATCCTAATTATCTGAGTTATAATGAGTTAATGAGATTGGCTTCATCGTTATTCAAATTCGTTTATTCAAGTTTGAAGTTTTTGTGTTTGAAAGTGGCATCCGTATGGGTGGCTGAATTATTCATTGAGTTCTATTGCAATATATGCTACAAATTTTAATGCATTACATAACTGCCGATAATTCCTTCTCTTTGATTTATGTTAAAAAAGTTGCTAAAGATAATTGAGTATACCTCAGTAGAATATTAGAGTAAAATTTTGGTGGTGGTAATGAGCAGAGGAAAGTACCCTTGTTTTAAGGATATTTGAGCGGTTTGGAATGATATTTGGAAGAGGGATTGAGTTCGTGAAATCCAACAGAAAATGAAAGTAACGCGTCTTATTCTGCTCTACTGATGGATTCTTTTGCCTTGATCCGTGTGATGGTTCTATGGCTCAACCACTGACTTGGTCGTGATGGTTTCTGAAGCGTTGATCTGGTCGTGATGGTTTCTGAAGGGTTGATCTGATGGTGATGGTTTCTGAAGCGTTGATCTGATCGTGATGGCTTCTGAAGCGTTGATCTGATCGTGGTGGTTTCTGAAGCGTTGATCTGATCGTGATGGTTTCTGAAGCGTTGATCTGATCGTGATGGTTTCTGAATCGTTGATCTAATCGTGATGGTTTCCAACTCGTCGTCAAGACCAACTTCCCCATTTATCGCAGTTGTGAGATCATGGTCGTAATATTTCAAAATGAACGCTGGCATATGAGGCGGTTAGGTTATTTGAACAGTGAAATAATATAAAACTATTTTTGAAAGAAAAAAAATGCCATTTGATTTGTACATAAAAGAACTATTGTATTCAGCATTGTTTTGTAGCTGTGATTCGTTCCTCGGATGCGTCTTTCTATTGCCCATTCTCCGTTCTCTTCTCTTATAACCTTTTCATTCTCTCGCAAGTAGTTTATTTTTTACAATTTTATTCTCTTTTTTATAGTCATTTATGAAATATTCATTCAAATTGCTGCTATCTTCATTTATTTCTCAGAAATTTATCGGCTTTCACTCTATCCAAATCGATCTTTTTCCACTTTTTAATTTCCTCTAAGAGGAGAGAAAAATTCCTGAAATATTCAGCAATTTCCGCATTAAATTCCAATATTTAAGTTACCACAGGTGTTTAGGTCTCAAGTTTATTTTTTGATATTTTTAATACTAATCTCATATATTACTCATTTGAGCTTTAGATGCGCATGTAACTATCGAAATGTTTCACCACACAAAGTAACCAAATTTATTTGCTCTTCCATTTCTAATTCATCCTCATCCCATGAATAGCACTGTCCAATTTATAGCTGAAGTTGGTCTTCCTTCAAAAGTGATCAAAAATTGATCTCCTTATCGAATGAAAATTAACATATTCGCATATATTCACATAGTGAGGTAAGAGAGTGAGCGTTGATTGCACCCAATAAACGAACAGAGAACAAATGCGACCGACAATTTTTTGTTCGATTTATGGCTTATTCTTATGAACCGCGGGTAGTAGTTTTTTATTAATTAAATCGCTTAAAAGATGGTAGTTTCCAATTCCATCATAAGCAGAAAGCGTAATAACATTAGCTAAGAAAAATATTGCTAATCCCGACCGGAAAATTGCTTGATAGCAACGACGATGACTGTGCTAGATTCATTGCAAATGTGAAAAACCGCATAAAGACACGGAAGCGAATTGGCACTCCTTGAAAATATTCGGAAATGAGCGTGAAGTACTGGAGGACTCAGAAAGTAACTCAATAAGAAACTTGAGAAACATCCTCTGTAACGATATCTGGAAGTGAAGAAAGCGGCATAGAGCTGATGCTGACTACAGCTATACTTTTAGGCTTAAAAGAGTTAGCCAGGAAACGTTAACTAAATGGAGTTGTTGTGAAATCGTTATCCTAGCGTTTCTGCACGAAGTTATAACGCTTCCAACGTCGATATTTCAGAATTATATCCAACTCAACCAATGCCAATCAATTGTCCATCTCTCTTCTTCTGTCTGTAATTCGATGTTTGGGGCCAAAGAGGAGAGAGCTTGTAAAATGATATCGTATTAGTAACAATGAGAGCGAAAGTGCATAGGCAATGGGGAGTTCTGATCATAAGATCCAGTTGGCTAATATTAAGTAATAAGATTCTCATCCACTGAGAGGATATGAAGATGGTTCGGTGATAAAGTGACGATAAAGAGAATCCTAAGAAACTATAGTTAAATTCGTCATCCTCATCTGCAGCCGTGGGAATAGATCATAGTTAGTATGGGTAGTCAAGAGTAGATTCGTCAAAGCACTAGAGGAATAGCAACCGAGAGAGCAGGTCGAATTTCATGCCAAATGCAGCGTTGAGAACATTTTTTCGTCATAAACCGATTGGCAGCCATCAACAGGATGCAGCATGCTATCATCCCCTCGCTTCACTGATATTAAAATGCCTTTCACCATCACTAAATCAATGTTATCTTGCAAGATCTTATCGGATATGCAACTGAAGAACGGAGTGCGAGATCGTTATCAACATTCTAGCGGAAATGTTTCGACGTTATTTATGCTCGTCTTTCATCCTTCGTTACGAATTCCGCTTGCAGAGATTTTAAACAACGAGACATAAATTCTATCAAGTTATTTATGGTCGTCAGCAACGAGATGGCTTTATGAAGAAGAGGGGAAACAGATATGAATGGTGATCATTTCAGCCTTCTTAGATTCACTGAGGAAGCAGCTCTTATTGCAGAAAACCCCACAGATACGAATGACATACCGCATGAACTTGCAAATGAAAGCACAGAAGTGGCCTTAGAGGTCAGAAGTTCCATATAATAGTAATATGGACGACCACTACTTGTTCATTGCGTCTTCCGATGAAGCAGGAAGGGAGAAGTACTGAACAACTTGCGTTTGTTTCGAGCAGGAAGTTGACTTGCGTCAAGAGATCAAAGCAGAGCTGGGAATGCGGAAGGATGATGGATGGAATGCATCTGACGACCAGAAGATAAAGCAAAATATGTATGTGCTCGCCTTTCCAATCCGATTGGCTTGCCCCGAGTGACAAAACTCGACTAGATTTAGGATCCTAGGCCGGTCGAATGTGAAGTGGCAAACAATGGATGCTGAATATACAACTCTACTACCATTTACCAAATATACCGCTGAGCTGCATTAGACAAGTTTATGATGTCCGGAGTTATAGCGAGAAGAAACGAACTGTGTTGGGCGAGACACACTGCATAACCATACAACAACCGGAGGACGCTGTTTGAGTGCAGTCGAATGGTGCCCACGTGGCCAATCGCCAAGAAGATTGTGGGGCTTGAGTCGGGTGACAGTGGGGCACAACTCAATGTGAATTGCACTTCACAGGGGGGTTTCGGAAGCATAGCTTGTGCAACGCGATTCTCGGCCTTCTTTCCAAGGATCAATGGTGGACACATGCGAAAAAGCGTATCATGAAGCGATCGGGTGCAATACCTTCAAAGCGCGCATCGGAATCGCCATAAAACATAATTCTGCGCCAGTGCCTTTAAGCCTCACAAATTTATGCTGCGCACTTTCAAGCCCTTCACGCTCAGATCGTATATTGTTCAGCGACAGGCATAACGCAACGGAACGTTAATGTTCGCGGTGGCCGATTGCGCCACTACCTACCCACGCACACCACAAGGCGGAGCCCATGACCATGGCGTTTTGCGCGGACGTTTGCACGATGGTCACTTTTTAGTCGCATAGATTCTCATATGACGCTATTGTGATCGGAAAGGTTTGCTATAAGTGGCCTGATTCGGGCTGAGCGATAATATGGTACTTTTATGTGCGGTCACTTGTTTCATTTTCGCACAAAGAGCAATATGACGTTGGTTGTCGAGCGATATCCGACTGAGTGCAAAAAACGTTCAGTGACGTCAGTGTCCATATTCTAATGCAAGTATCTGAACGATGAAGCGCAATTAGCACACCTATCCACAGTTGAAACGCTTGCACCTTTGTTGTGTGACACGGCTTAAATATGCCGGCTCAGATCTAGATGTGGTACGATCCACATTCTTGGCCAACCGAAGGCCCCAAGAAGTTTGGAGCGATCCGAATCGCTCCGTTTGGACTTTTGTTTTTGGTTTGGTTGCCTTTCGAAAATTGATTTTTTAAGGCACTAAAATCAATGAAGTCATAATCGGAAAAGCCCTCCGATATGAGCCATATGCGAATTCCTGGATAATATTCATGTTTGCTTGGGTAGTGGAATGAGAGAAAACCAACAATGTTTCGGGTACTATAAAATTGGAATGGAACACTGAATGAAATTTTTGGCACTCACACAAAGCTATGCGACTACAATTTTCAAAATTTTGTGCATTAATAATAATCTCATCTTGTAGGAGTTTGCCTTCGCTTCATAACTTGATCCGAGTGAAACGAGCCGAAAGTATTTATGTTATAGCAAGCGAATTCATTCCTCAGCAGTCCTGAATCTTCTTTACTTTTGCATTGCTTTCGGAAGCTGCAAGTGAAGCTCCTTGAATAAAACTTACCTTCGACCATTCTCGGTCTCGAGGACAGTGTGTGGGGAGTGAGAGCAACCGTCACTGACACATTCTAGAGATAGCGGCGACCATCACCCGTTGCAAATTACTAGTTTAGACAATGCCTCACCTCGTCACGAGGAGTAATTGACTATCCATGCAATAACGAGACTTTTACATATCCTCGTTCTGTCGTCAAATATACCTTTTTCTCATATTACTGTTGATATATTGTCTACGATAATAACTTTGAGAATTTATGCACAGAATTTCGTGAGCATTTGCCGTGTTATTGGAATGAGCGCAAATCATTGGAACATTTCTTAGTGCGTTGTGGATATTTCGCACTCGACGACAGCACGTCACTCAAAGCAACCAAGGTCACCTGCAAGTATGGCTTCATAGCTATTTTTCTCAACCCTCTCGAGCAACAGCGCATATGCTCTCAAATATGTTTTTACAGCATTCTTAAGACATATCCAAGTTGACTTCCTTGCAACCATCTTCGTGTCATTTATTAATAGCTATAAGTTATGAAGTGTTTCTCTTATGAATCCAGTGAATCTCCCCCTTCCTCTCTCATTGTTCATTGGACGCTTTTAAATTTCGTTAGTGATAACAAAAAATTCCCGCAGTATTCAGATTTATTCGATAAAAGTCTAGTAAACTTCCGAAACTCATCAGAGTTGACACTTTTAAAGCAACATGCTTGATGGTTAACCATTGGTCTCTTCATACATACAAATCTTAGCCAAGGAGCTTAGAGAGGTGGGAGTATAGTGCCAAAACGTTTTAGTATGAAACCCATTCAGCCTTATTGCTGGTACTTCCTAGATGCCGTCCCTCATTACCAGAACTTTTTAAATACTTCGGCCAGTTCTGGTATTAGCCCATTTATTCACTGTCATTCTTGCTTTTGAGGGCGCTATCCTGTGTGCTGAGAGCGATTCCTGAAACGATTCGACGTGAATGTGAAGACGCAATGGCTGCTGATTTTATGGAAAAAATCGTTGGTGCATTTCTGCGTGAACGTATTCGATTGAATAAGATGAAACGAATGTGCGCTGAACAACTCTTGTAACTGAGCTTCAGAAGTCCTTTGAAATTTCATGCCCATCCCTCCTCTTCTTCTCCTCCCCCTTTCTCCCCTAAAAGCAGATTTTCTATGTCATAAGAATGAGTAGCACCTCGTCTAAAGTCCTTTTAATATTTAAAGTCTTTTTACCATGAAATTTTGAGTCCCTCTGATCTAGAACCCGGTTTGAATGGAAATAAAACCTAAAGTGGGTTATATCATAATTACTGTGTAAGCACGACTTGAACGCTGGGAGGATATATGCCAAATATTTGAGGTACACAAAGATGCAATTTACTTCTTTATTGACCTTCTTGTTGATGCAAGCCTCATAATCCCCTACGAGAAATATTGTTGTTCTATGCCATACCGATACTTTACTAGTAGTTAGCAGGATTCACAGAAGGGCAGAGAGAGATAAGAACACGTAGGCATCCGTATATAAAGATACAAAGACAGCTTCCGTGTCTTCCGTGTCGATGCAGCTGACATGCCAACATATGGCTGTTGTGACCGGATCTGTGGAACGCCTGGTGGTCAGCCTGCTGGCGAACCGTCGGGAGACCAGCCGGGAGTCGAACCTGGGTCTCTCCGCTTGAGAAGCGGAGACTCTACCACTGAGCTAACATATATATATATATATATATATATATATATATATGTATATATATATACGGATGCCTATGTGTTCTTATCTCTCTCTGCCCATCCGTGCCAATTTCAGACCTACTGAAGGCGTAATTTTTCTGACCTCATTTATCGGATTTCAAGTTGATCACATGATCTCTGAAAGAGTTATGGGCTTATCTATGCGTCAAACAATTTGTACAAATTTGATAGTTGCTTGGATTTTACTCTGCATTGTCAAAACAAACGCATTAAACTCTTTGTGAAAATGATTTTCATGGACGAGCCAGTGAAGTGATATTGTAAATCCACTAAGTCATAATTTCCATCATTTTCTAGTAAATGATGTACGTGGTTGGTTGGATTGGATGAATGGAATTGCAGAATCTCATAACTTAGTAAGCCTCTAGCAAGCGTTTCCGCTTGTTTTGTCAATGATCATAGTGATGCCTCAAATTGCTTCTAGTTGAGCAAAAGGGGATTGATTGTTCGTCTCAAAAACGAGTTTCCACAATTACACACAGCATCAATAATTGACGTTTTAGTCGACCTCTATACAAAGATATTTCACCCTTCTTGAGTGCATCGTATTAATACAAACTTGCAGAAAAAGACCAATAACGATCACCTTGTCAATATAACTTACTGATTGACTCCGTTGATTGTAATTTACACTTTGCATTGTTATTAGTTGCGAAGATTTTCTTTGTCTCACTATACATTTCGATCCGCAAAAACACATCGAGATGATATTTGCATTTGTAGTGATATTTTCAATGGGATCTCCACTGTTTTCCGATAGGCAAAAGCTTGTTTTAAAATTGACAGCACGGCTTTTCCTATAAGCCTCTTTCGAAGTGTTCAGACACTATGCTATATTCTCGGCATTTTACCGTTTTGTATTATGAATAGCTGGAAGTTGTAGAATTTTTTTTTGTATCGGTTGTGCACATTCAATCGGTCAGTTTTTTTTACAAATTGCATCATAACTTACTCACCAAACAACATTATACGAATGATCTCACGAATAACTCTTTAGAGACGATGCAATTGAGTATGCAACAATTGAAATATATGGATGTTAGTTTATTGCATAAAATTCAAAGTGCATCGCGCTCGCTTCGTAAAGGAAAGCAAATAAAAGTGAGAAAATAATTCTCGACGAGAAATTATACAATACGATATCATCTCAAATAAACAAAAAAAAACACTCACAAATTTAATCAACATAAATACTACAATTAAATAATACATAAATAAAATTGTATTCCATTTTTTAAAGGAAATAATATTGTAAGAAAAAATTCTCTGCATATTAGATTCTTGTTAAGTCGCTTTACACAAAGATAATTATAATAAATATATGCCGCAAAAAAACAGAAAAATATAGCCGATCAGATCATTGATCTTATCGTGATAAGCTAGTGGGAAGTGAACGCTTTTCAACTGAACAAATTGAGGAAATTCAACGTAATGAACCGCGAATATCAATCACTACTGAATGATAAACGTCAGAAATATTTCAAGTGGGAGGAAATTTAGTTCTATATGCCTACTTTGTGGCAAAATAAGATAAATAGAAAACAGTGAGGATATTGATTAATTTTGTGAGTGCCAACTTGAGTAAGGTTATATCGACGGTGGGGAGTTAAGGTGGACTTGGAGTGGGTGTTAAGCCTGACGAAGAAATGCTCCATTGCAGCATGATTTTTGCAGTTCAAATGTCAGTAATCTGATCGGCTAATATGCACTGAGGAGGGAGGAATGAAAATGGAGTGAACAGAGATACGAACCGGAGGAACATCTTCAACGCAAATATAAATATAAGCAAACGCTTGTCGGCAAATTTTGCACTTTTTTAGTTGGATGAGTGAGAAAAGACTCATTTTGTAGGGGTCATTTTGACAGCTGTTTATTGAATTTGCAAACGTGAAATTAGAAAAGAATGAAAGAGTACATTCGAGGAGGCGAATTGGAACTTATTGGAAACTGAGGTGAGGACTGTCGTCATCTACGAGGATGGATTTCCCTGGAAGCGTCTGCGTATTTCAAAGGATATTAGCAAAAAACAAACTGAAGTGTGATTTGTTCGAATGAGAGGAGGAGTAGTTTCATATAAGGCACTGACCATAAACACAAAACAATCGAACAAAATTTGAGAAGAGTGGAGAGCAGAAAAGGAATAGAAACGAGAGAACAAAGAAGTGGAAGAGGATTCTCGCAAGGAAACCCTTGAGGATGTCACTTATTGACTCCGTGCGAACATATATGAACATTTTGGCCACAAGAAACGATAGCAGGAAAAGCGCCAAGTTTGGCTTCAATGCGCCAAATGAAGGCGCAAAATTCTGCGCGATCTTTTTTTCACTGAGACATTCCAAGATGCACAAAGCCACCAATTAACCTAGGCAACGTTGTGTCAGTATTACGACAATATAATTGGCACTATTTCATATACTTAGAGGATCAAAGATCATTCAGTGGATGTGCAACAGTAGGATCACCACCCTCGCAATATTACAGCCTAGCTGCTGTAGATATGAGATTTAAGAGGTGTTATCATTCGGAATAGTTCATGAAGCTCAGAGATACCTCAAAGTTCCACGTCGTTGAACTTCAAGTAGTACCTCAAAGTTTCACGTTCTTGAACACCACATGTCTCACATCTAAGTCTACTTGAGATAACAATGTGCTGAGAACTAAAACAGTTTTGATGATGAAATCCGTGTTCCGTAAACAACTGAACTTCAGTGAAAAGCACTCTTAATTGAGATCTATAAATGACCTTCACAAATCTAAGTTCTTTGATGTATTAATGGGCAGCAAGAGAACATTGTAAATCACATCAATGGAAATAACATTCAAAAATATTTAGAAACGATGAACAAAGAAACGTCGCAAACGACATAACGAAAACGATTCAACACATCACAAAGAATAAGTACGCTAAGCGAAAAAAAAAAAAATTAATGGGGTAAATATCTATGTCGGTCTCGTAGAACACTTATAATAAGACCACCGAGTGGAACAAAAATAATTAATGAAAAACGCAAATTGCACAACATATCAATCAAGTCTCCTAGCAAATATTACAGCTAACAAAGGGATGTTTTACCATTACAGCATATTTCGTTTCTGTTTTTTTTATAGAAAGTGAGAGATTATAAGAAATGTTTTGAAATAGCATAATTCCTCAATAAAAATCCAAGTTTAACACCTACTAAAGATCCCAATAATTCAACGTTCATTTTAACATGCACAGTGCTCAGTTTAAATCTTTCGCTCAAATCGAACACTGTGAGGGAATTTCATCGAGTGAAAAGATACCCTTTAGGTGGAAATGGGAGATTTTATTTTCAAGTGGAAAAAACTGTCATATCGGCCGAAAAAAATTTCTCGAATTCTCTAGAAATTTTAGGAAGAGAAAGAAAGGGAATATAGGCGAATTTAGCTTTGGTTTTTGAAATGCAATAAAATTTCTGACACTGCACGATCGAATGCGTTCAAAGAAGAGGAAAAAAGAAACGCAAATGGAGACGAGACTATTCTACACCCAGTTGAGACGAGTGGAATCACAAAATTCAGACCGATATAAAATTTATTTCGTTAATTATGTCCCACTAAATTGTATCCCCTATCACTTGAAGCACCGCACCTCATTCGTGTTAGGGCAAAGAGCACGTTACGAATGGAAGACAAATCATTGAATGAAAGTAAATTTGCGTCTCGCATGCAAAACGTTTTCTGCAATATAAATATATGCAAAATAACGATTATATAAATGAAATATATTTGAATCCGTAAAATTTTGCGGTGTTTCCGTTTTAATTTCTACTGAAATGCAATCAATTTTGCTATAATTGAGCAATGCTCATCATAGCAGATTAGCAAATAATGGACCTCCAAAAACAGAATACAACTCGGCCATACTACGCAGCTTCGGCTAAGTCTACTCCAAAATTAATTCCTCCAAATCCTCCTCTCCCTCTTCATATTTTTGAAAAGAATTCACAACTGAAATAAAAACATCATTCCATCAGGACAATTATGGACGCTCATTGTGTTTCTTGTCTAACTTTTGAATATAAAAATGCTTATGCTTCAAAGAAAAAACAAAAAAAAAATCCCTCCTCAATCAATTCAAAATTTTCGAGAAGCTTGTAAAATTTGAAAGTTCCATTTCCGCAGAATCGAGTTTCCTTCTAAAATTGGCGAAGTTACGGACCAATAAACACCCTTTCAGCATATGCTTAATTGAACAAGAGGTATTTAATGCTGAACTAGTTATGAAAGAAAAATAACTTAACTATGCGGCACCGACTCGAACACTATAAGACTTAATGCAATATGCACTAAGTTCGATAGCGGAAGGGTTTGCAAATGCGCACATAACGCGAAATATTCTCAAAGCTTTAAGGAGATTTCATCGGTCGCACATTATTGAAAGCACTCAGTTGATACGCAGAGGCGCTTCGCAAACCTCCGCAATGAAGCAAAAATGAAGCGAAAAATGCACGACGGCAAGAAGTTACGCAAGCGGATACATAGTGCGTAAACGGAACAATGAAATATACGCTTGGAAAAACGAAACCAAATAGAAAATTTTAAAAATTTGTAGTGAGTGAGCGACGATGACGATCATCTCATATCTACAATGGTTGTAGAACAACAGCATTTTTCATTTCAGGTGCATAGCTTGGCGGAATGAACGGATCGGCTAACGGCGCCGAATCGTCGAAGTAAGTTTGCGTGAATGTAGGCGCCATTAGATATGGCCCTTGTGGAATGAACGGTGCCGCTTGGCTGAGATGAACCATTCCGGACTGAAGACTATCCCCAAATAGAGGTGAAGAAATAGCCGCTCCGCTCGAAGATGAGATTGGAATCATAGCACCAGGATGTGGAATCAATAACTGTGCCTGATGGGGTGGCATTTGCGATTGTAATAAGCGCAAGTGCTGCTGTTGTGCAAGAGGACCACCTGGGTAAAGAGGTGCCCCTTGACCGTTATTAAGAACACCCTGTGGAGGCATGCCCATAAGACGTTGTTGTTGCTGCTGCGCATTCATATGCTCCATACCGGGTGGCGGTCGTCGTTTTAGCATCTGATAGTCGGGTGGACCCGACTGATCATATGTCCTTTTATGTGCCTGAAAGATTGGACATCAAATAATCGCAGAATACGAGCGTTACATACATAAGGTGTCAAAATATTCTCGCTGAACTTCATGTTTATTCTAAAGTGAAAGGAATGATGCATAACAGTGGGTGAGAATGAATCCTTTCACGCCAGAATAACACTACACTTTAGAGATTGAACGATTTGCTGGTGGAGAACCGTTAGGATATCGTTATACAATATTTAGCATAACTGATAAGCGTAGCAATTAACATCGACTGAGAGTATCTTTATTTTTATAGCATTTGCCAGATGTTCGAAGGATCAATGCTGTAGGAGACGTATTAGCGGTGATGGTAACAAAAAATCGATTTTTGATGAAATACATATTTGAACAAATTCAGGAGCATAATCAGCCATGATGCTTATATCAAAGAAACTCGCTTAGTGAATAACCTTAACACTGCAGCAGCACTCGAGTTGCGAAATGATAATGCTCCAATGTTAAAGGACTATTCAGAGGACAGCAAATGATTTTTCGGCTGTTTAATGACCCGGAGAAGGAATCGACTATGGGAGACAGGATTAAGATTGTGCACAAGCGAATTTCCCTCCATCCATCAGAATGAAGTGAGTGATCGGTTGGCCTCACTGAAGAGTCCCATCAAATGGATGGCATTCGAACCGGAGTGCGGTACTCATAAAAGATGAGAAAGGATTGTTAATGGGCCAAAAAAAGCGTTTATTGCCTTAATCTCATAGAAAGAAGTTGCACTGCCTCTTCTTCAAACATTATTAAGTCCTTTATAGAAGTTTGATTCTTTGTGAACCTAACTTTGTGTTGCTAACTGCATCCAAACTTTCAGACATTTCTGAGCTATCAACCCCTTCCGAAGAGGAATTTGCTCGAACGCTAGTGTAGAAGTTTGTCCCACGGGCAATTCTTAACCAAAGACCAATGGATAGTTCTTAAATAACGAATTTCATAACTCAGACTTCAGCCACCGTTGAGCTCGACCTTCTCAATAGATAGACAGAGGCATAAATACACGCGCATATATAACCCCGCCAGGAGACATTTCGCATATACGGATTTAGCACAGCGTGCAATAAAGCGTTTTCCTCGGCAAGCAAAAGTACAACGTTGAGCTGCCCACCGTAATCCTCCAAAGACAACGAGCTGATGGATATATACAGCGTATTTCAAGATGGAAATTGTTGGAAGACGAATCAAATACTTTCACACAGCGCCAAATTCCACCATCTTGAAAAACACCTGGGAATACGCTAATTTCTTTTGGAAATTTCAGTACTTTTTGGAGCATTTCAAGCTTTTGGCATATCGCATAGCAATTGAGGTCGATCGTTTCTCGTATAACCAAACTATATCGAAACAACGATATACTCCCATATTCAGAATACTCAAATTACTCGTAAAATTCGAGATAAACAACGAGTTTTGCTAATGCATCGATGATAATCATCTTTGAATATGGAATTTGTGGATAAGCATACCAAAGCAACAAGATTTTTGCAGTGTAATCAACCAATTTTACACGCTATTAACAATAAATAAAATATGCTGAATAACACTCTTATACTCCTAAATTAATCGAACCAGCATTCAGATCGTCTAGTGATCATTTATGTTATATTTTTATGAATCATACACGACGAGAAAATGGAAAAACCCATTGGATGTGAAACGCACAGAACTTTAATTCCACCGCGGACCCTTTAAATCTTCGCTTTCCTTAATGGTTCAACGTTAATTTGAGTGGAAGAAATAATCGAATGCTGCATGTTATTTACAACAAATTTCACGATTATTTTAGTTTTAGAATTCAGAAGACTCGGCAGACAAGTTGACAGACAAAGATATCTATAATGGGAAATATATCACCGACATTATAAATTTTTATGAAGCAATTTTGAACATTGAATGTTGAAGGTCATGATGAGCTTTTAAAGCGTTGACCCCCGTAGAATCCAAATTCCATTCCGCTCCGCCGATATAAAATTACGACATTTCTCGTTTAATGATTGAATAATCTCCGCTATACGAAATTATTACAAAAAATAGATTAATAATTAATATGCATGCAGTGATCGATGTTTGCAATATGAAGGATGGGAACGCATTAATACCAAAAACTTTTTCTACTCGACATTTGTATCGTTGCAGCAGTCCCTTCATCGTTCTCTCTTTTGCCACAAAAAAAAAACGACTCTGCAATTCGTCGTACAACTACAAATATTTGTGTAATATTGAAGCATCGTATCGTTGATGACATTTCATGTTTGCCGAAAGAAAAATATTCAAAGAATTTTGCAACGATATTGGAAAAAAAAATTTCTGGAAAAATTTCCATTAAAATATGTAAATGAGCAAATTTTCATAAATTATTTAATATCCCATTTTTTATTTCAAAAATCAACAATCATTTGATTTATTCGTTCGAAATTTCAAATAATTTTATTGTTTCGTATATCAACGAGCTTATCTTCATTCAAATTTTTGTTGTATTTACGCAAAAAAAATTTCGCTAATTAATAAAATTTTTCGCTAAGAAACATTCGCTTTCAATATAAAATCGTCCAGGTTTAGAAGCAATCGACGAACGAAAATCCCTTTTGAGTTTCTTAGAAACGATGATCGAAATTCATCAAAAATTAGCCAAATGTTAATGTAGATTAGCAATTCATATTGTGTAAAGTTAATTTATGATGATGTATGAATGTAGAACGATTGCTGTGTGATGTTGCGAGGGCACAAGCAAACAATATCGACCATCGTACGGAAACGATCAACGAAACGACTAGCAGTGACCATTGGTTTTCAAAGTCTATGAAAAACCGGTTCCCTTTAATTGGTAAATGGTTTCTGGTTGAATGGATAGAGGGCAGTAATCACTGCACAGCACAATATGCCTAGATGATGTTGAATGATCGTTGGTTGGTTAGTTGGATGGCTGGTTTGACTGGTACACTTAGTACGACCCTTTTTAGAACTGCCGCATAGTGCTTTCTCAATTGCGCACTACAATTTCTTTTCTATTCGCTTATAATCGGTACACAACAAATATGGGTCATCCATTCATTCAAAGTGACGCATATTCCACTTCTCTACCCTCATTATACAACTATACATTTGAGAACTTTTTTCCGAATCATAGAACAACATTTTGGTAAGCTCTGACGGGGTTTTTCAACGTATATTCTTCGCAGTAATAAGACTAGCTGTTGTAAGTTTCAAATGAGGAAGCTTAGATGGACAACAGAAATATCCGTGATGAAAGATGATGCAGGTACAGAATCGACGCCATGGACTGATACAAGAAGTAGACGCCGATCCGCAATGTGATCGCGTGATCCTCTAAGAAAGATCACACGAAATAACTGGATTGGTGAAGCACTAAACAGGGATAAATGGAGATGATATGGGAAGACAGTTATTCGTGATGAATGTCTTCAAAATAAAGCGAAATAATTGTTTGCAGTGTATTGTTTGCAGACATATGCTAGTTTGGAGTTGATACACACTCATTCTCCCTCTTTGGCTTCTTTCTTGGAAACGATTCGACCATTGATCAATAAGACGAAATCTTTCATAAGGATTAGGAACAGATATTCAACAGTGCTCAAATTAAGAGCAGATTGGAGAGCAAAAAAAAAATATTGTCATCTCCATTACCTCAATC
>JAARMF010002030.1:0-19301 GCA_022844705.1 Toxascaris leonina
TCATACGTATTTCTAATTTTGAGCCCATAATGTTGACGGGCTGAAGAAAAACACTATATTGGAAGTCGGAACTTCCCATGAAAGTATTGTTTCCAAGAAAGGTTTTCGTACTATTCTAGAGAAGCTTGACTCTTGTCGACGAATGCGGGATTCATTATGGAAAACAATTTAATGGTAGACTCCGAGAGTCATCACATTGACCTACAAGGAGCTTTAGTTAGTGGCATGACTCCATTTTTTCCGGAGTCGAAATCATGCACTGTCATCAGTTCAGCTTTGTGCAGCTAACGTGAGAGCTCGAGTGAAAAATTTTCTTAATTCTGTCCCATCTGCACACAAAAAATGTTCCCAACAATGCCAGATGTGTGCTTGTCATCTTTATCTAATTGTAGCTGTAATTTAGCTGAATCGCTATCCTAAGTACATTTTAAAGCTTCATCACATTCTGCGGTGATTTTTGGGAGGTGCTATAAGTAATGCTTTTCATCTTAGATGATTTCGTTTCGTTGATGGAGTGGATTGCCATCTGTTTAGTCGATACTTGATATTTAACGCGTCGATTTAGTTTCTTCACCCCCACGATCATTTCTATTCATTCGATTCGATGGAGGCTCTGAGAATTGTAAAAATTGAGCCCGTTGTAAAAAATTGTAAAAAATTGTAAAAAAAAATTTTTTCCACCTGTTACAGCTATATTTTGATGCTGAAATGCCTTGTTTCTACGCAGTGTTGTAAATTTGCTTCACGAAATATGCACCATGATGATACCGTGTCCGTGCATATGTCTCCTTATCGGTACGTATTGCCGTCTCAACTAACTTTGAAGTTCTCAAGTTTGATAAGCATATAGCAGCATATCATGAATAAAGTGGTTTTCTTAGGATAATCGCTAGAGCCGATTAGGTTCTTGATATCGAGAGGGGAGGGGGAAGTGGAGATAGAGGAGGGGGTTTTGATTTTGGGACTGACCTCTAGTTACGAAAGAAATAAGCACATATAGCTGATGTGTACTTATCATGAAATATCTCTATGTACGTAACATTTTTACAGTTGAAACGATTCAGCACTCACAAATATTTGTGTTTGTTGTTCCACTTAACTAGCACATCGATAAAATGCTTTTCATAAGCTTCTCTCGAAAATATTTAAAGCTTTACATCAACGATCAGCATATCAATTGATAACGAGAAAGACTACAATTTACTTCATGCTCACTATCAAATTGTTTTGCTATTCTCTAGTTAGCTCATTGATCTTTCGTTCCTTTTTTTGCGCCAATGAATTGAAAGTTCATCTGAAATAGGTGGATGGATATCTCTAGTGCTCTAACAGCTTTAATAAGCGCTCTATAATCATCGAACGATAATATAACTGCTTGAATAATAAGCTTATTTTAGACAATATTGCCAGATCTCAGCAATGCTCGAGGCTATCGTCGAACTCCAGAACGATCTAGAGTGGTGCCAATAATTTTTGAAGAAATCGGTATTGTTGATGATGCATCTCATAATCGGAGGTCACAAACCAGCAATAATCAAAAAGAAAATCGTCAATTGGAAGTCGTTCGCGAAATTCTTTAAAATTTCGAATTTTTTCCTCAGAGAAATTCAAAATTCCTATAAAAATATTGTGATCATCTTATTAACTAAATATTAGTTTCCATTTTTTTAAAAAGATTTCCTCGCTCCCAATCAATATGTTGAATATTTATGGAATATGAAATATTTTAATCAGATAGCTCTTGAAATATCGCATAATTTTGCACTTATTGGACATATTGCTCTGAATAAATCCTTCATAAACGAATCGTTTCTGGCATCATTTCATACAAAGTTTATTTTTTAAGGGATAAAGAACACCTCCCCCCCCCCCCCCCCCCNNGCCCCTCAAGAAAAATTGTTATGACGATGTGAAAAGAGAAAAACTTCCACAAACCTGAACATCAATGTAACACTATCGCCTGTTTTTGCCGAAACATAATGACTTGTCATACCATGTTGTTCGGCGAATTTATTGTGTTTTTCGATACGTACCGCACGTCGATGCTCCAAATCCGTCTTATTACCAACTAATGAGAGTTGTGCCGGCTAAATATCATTTATGAGCTCAATTAAATCTATGAATGATGAACATAATGGTCATGCAAATGCGAGCTGAATTGTCAACAAAACTAGAATAAAGGGATGTTCTTTTCTCTTACGCTATGTTTAGAGGAAGAACTTTTTAATTACAAGTATCCCTTCTTCAATGAATTCACGGTGATATACTCAGACGGACAATGAATTTCTTTATAATGAAGGTGGATAGTCACTGAAAAAAAATATAGGAAGCCCAAAAAGAATTAGCTCTCTCATCTTCTTTATTAGGTTGATTCTGTTGAGGAGAACAATCAAAAGTCACTCTATCACCTATCAATTCAATTGCCATATAAGGGATCCTCTTCGTTTATATATGACGGAACTGTAATATTTGTAATTGGTCAACTTCCCGTATCCGATGTATTGAAGCATTAGTTACATAGTTATTGCGAGTGGGATATGAAACGATGAGCGGGTATTTCATTTAGGGAAGTATACATTCGCGAGTAACCCTTTGGTTAAAAAAGCCGTTGAATTAGAAGCTGCTTAAATCACTTCTAATTAGCATAGCTCATCTAGGAACTTATTTGAAGTGCAAGCGGCTAACAAACAAATCGATCAATATGCCATATTTAGAGAGTTTATTATATCCGCAAGTAAACGTGAAGCTTTGCGGCTAAATCGTTGCCTTATTCGACTTAAAATAGTGGTCAAGATTTGCACTGAAAAGAGTCGCTTCTCTATGAGATTATATCACTAGCCAGCGCTATGCAATCGCTTCTGTATCATAGTGAGATCGATTANCGACCGATTAAGCTGACTAGCTAATAATACCGAGCGCTTATATCGTTGAAGCCAATTTTCAAGTCCCATAAGAAACAATAAACGAAAACGTAATACGCGCGAACCCCTCCTTACCTACAAACAACTCCAAAGTAGGAAATGTTTTGAAAAAATTTATGAGAAGTATAAAAAGCGATATAGGCGAACGTCTATAAAATCAGTTTGTTCAATTCATTGATAGAATTTATATTAGAATCAATTTAAAAGTTTCTATGATCAAAAAATAGCTTTACAGATAGAAGTTGTGCTCTGAGATAATGCTGCGATTTTTGAAGTAAAACAAATTCGGACGATCTCCTGAGACTAATTATGCTCACTATCTTACAATGAACTATGTTCGCGAGCAAGAAATAAGCTTGAATATTTCAACCTGAAAGAAAGGGCTAATTGATGAACCCTTTCTAATTTGCTAGTGGATTTGCTGCCTATAGCACCTGAAAACTCCTAAGGAAATAATTCATTTTTGCATTTCTCCCACTTCTTTTACTCGTAATGAATCAACATTGCTTAGCATAACTTCGCTGGAGATTTTGCTGGCCATAAGGCAACGCACTTCCGGAAAATCACTCAACCGGAAGACGAATCAAAGTTAGTTCGCCGCTGTACTAATGAAATAACAACTCTCTCATATGAGGTATGAAGTAATTTCCTTATTGGTGATGTGTTGACACTTTCATTAATGAAATTCGAATGTGCAACAACACAACTGAAAATGCTTAATACATTTTTCAAAATTCTGCTGGAATATCCGGCTAGATTGAAGCTAAAATATGCAAGCTGCATCTAAGTTGGCGCTTAAAGTTGTGTAACCGAACTAAAAAGGCGACGTCACATTAGAGGCTGGTTGTTCACGAAGTCCAAGTCCTGTAGATGCTGTTAATAGGAAGACCCACATATACACATATGCTTATATGTCTGTGGATGTCCGTTGGATGTCTGTTGACATGCTATACCGGTGTCTGTCTGTTCGTATGTGTATGTCTATGTCTCCTTATATATATTTATGCCGACTTATGTGCATGTTGTTTGCAATGCTGTTTCAGTTTATTCAGCAATCATTGAAGGTAACACTGCTAAATCAAGAGTATGCAGCGAAAAAGAATCTCTCCGAAAATTGTGCGGTAGAGGATGTTAGTGTCAATAAAAAGATTTTAGAGTCCGTATTCTCTCACCTCTCCTCTTCCACCCTCCCTCCCCCCCCCCCCCTACCTTCACCATAAAAAAATGTAATTTGAGTCGAATCAGTCGAAAAATGGCAGCTAAACTGGAATCACCATGGCCAAATATGAGCAATTTGTGCACCAAAATCATTGCCTAAAAGACATGAAATATGGCATCTATACTCTCAACATGACATCACTCATATTTGTAGCCACATATTGTATTATCTCAATCAATCACAGCATGATGCAAAAATAAACTCGGGTACTTTAGTATGGCGAGAATGGTCTCAATACCTTACATTTGGGAGTAATTTGTAGGATATTTTCTTGTGAACTGATCATCGTCAATCATATATTCTCCGCACTTCGAAGCCTAACTTCCTATATAGCGAAAGGAAAAAAAAGAGCTAAATGGGACAATTAGATGCATTAATTGCTTGAAAATTTGACGAACACTTTTCCTAAACATCCAAATATTATCGTTCTGAATCATCTATGAGAAAAAAAGAAAGAGCGTTCTTGTGTGAAAATTTCGAAACCCACATGTAAGTATGAATCACATAATGACGCGATAATAACTGATTAAAGACGAAACTTCTAAGAGAGGGGTAAAGGCTTGCACATTGAGATGGTGATGATAAATTTGTAAAATGGTCAAATTAGTGGATTTTCATACGTTAAATTAAGTGGAATATTGCCCATTTTAGAAGGAGCGTTTGCCGAAAACATGGGAAATCAAATACCTCGGGTAAGCTCATTGTAATTCATGTAAACGCCAAAAAATATGCTCAACGTGCTAAGAAGGAAAATAAGTGGGGTCTTAAACGAGTAACTAATGATTCCTTAGCGAAAGTATCTAAAAATTTTAGCCACAGCAAAAATGCTCCATCAAACTACAGTAATGGGTTAAATATCTTTCTAAGAAGGGACTATTTGAAGCAGTACCAACTGTCACATACTCTCCTTGATGTCTACAAAGAATAAAAGAAACAATACAGAGAAGAAAGGGCAGAATTTGATGGAAAAAGTAGTCAGACTAGAAGTAAAATAGCCCACCATATAGGGCGGTTAATTGATCTAATTAGCATAATTGGACAAGTGACCTTCAGCTGAACGATAGACCGGTAGACAAACAAATATTGCGCCTAATCAGACGGATTGAAAGAACAACCTTCGAGAACGGTATCGAAATAGAAACAAATGGAGAAAGGTGGCAAAGTGTTTGGTACTTACGAAAAGGCGCTCATAATTGCTATCCACTTACACGAGTATGTCTAACGCTCGATACTAAGGGTGAGGAGGGGTGGGGGTTAGAAGGAGACAGAGGAAATAGAGAGGAAGGACATAGTAGAACGATAAAACGCAACGGCTATGCGATAGCAGTCTTTTTCTCAAAATCTGCTCAACATTCTTATCACTTACAAGGTCATAAGCCCGAAAGTTCACAAAACATTCGGTTGTTGCCATATGCGAAAAACAATGAAAAACTCATAATTAGCACTAAAATTCAACCATGAAATCACTTACTTTCTCTTGAGTTTTTGTGATTTTTTTAACGACATTGACCCAATCTTCGAGACTCTCAAAACTTGAGCTATTCGTAACGTCGTATACAACTAATGCTCCATGTGCACCAAAAATATATTTTTGCAACATTGGACTTGCAATACTTTGTCCACCGATATCCCATATCTGAAATTTAACGTTGAGATTTATTTGCTTTATTTATCGCAAATCATTTAAATCATAAATAAGATGTGAATGATTTTTATATGAAGACGAATTGAATTTGATTAGATATTATTGCAATTTTTTTGGAGGAAAATACAAATCGAGGGAGATGTTAAAAGGACCCCTCTTAACTGACTTAACGCAGTTTAGTTGATGAGACAAAGCATATAAATATATTCCTCCACATGAAGAATTAGTTCGTTATTTTCATTTAATATTCTATAAAATTGTTGATTATAAATGAACTGAGTAATCAATTATCATTGATTTGATCATATATGCCACGGCTTATTAGTATTAGCAAGAGAGGTTGTTATGAATTTCAGAAAAGCGAATTCGCCGTCGTATAAATCGAACGTTTTTGTGAAAATATTTGCTGTATCATAATGAACATATCCGCGACATCGAAGTAAATTAATCGGCGAAAATGGGGAAATAAAAGGAAGATGTCAGATCGGATAGCACAATATACTCGCTCGTATTTCTCATCAATTGACGAAACAGATTCGTTTGTCATCAATGAAAAAAAAAGAATATGAGGAGCACCGAATTAGACCACGTCTCATTAACCCGATCACCCAAACATATCTTTTCTGGCCCATTTTTTTGGTTCATGCGAAATCAGCATTATATGGCACTCTAGTAAGCACAACAACGTATTTAAAATTTTTCTGCAGCTTTAAATACCTATCCCTAAACACTGCTGAAATTGATGTGAGCAACTCATGCTTTTGTGAATTCTGAGTTCAAACTACTGTTCAAACAGATATGATACATGCATGCACGCATGCATGCACACACATACACACACACAAATATCTATGTACAACCGGTTATGGACTCATAGTAGTGCACTTTTGCATGCATTGAAATGAAATCGCGACAAGGAGCAAACTACAGGAGAACACGTGAGATGCGTTTATTGTCCCGTGTTTATCAATCCAACCGATTCCATAAATTATCGGCACGCAATATAGCATGTTTGTTAACTAATTCAGTTTTTTATTGTGCTTACTTTATTTTTTTTCATTTCTATCCATTTATTTATAATGATTTTTTACCATTAATTTTATTAATGCTTAAACTAAGTTGATCACTAATGCAAAACATCGCCTAAAAAATTAATTCTTGTTATCTTGAAACAACGTAAAGTACATTTGTTGCCAAATAGACGCGATTATTCCACACATTGCAAAGTGTCGAACTCGTTTCGAGTTGAAAAGACCAGCTTGAAGGGTGCTCATATGGTGCAAGTTGGCCAATCCCTAACCACCTCACTTTTCCGCTCAACTTCTCTCCTCCCTCTTATCTCTTCCCTCCCCTCTCCCACCTATCAATACCACGGTTTTAATTTCAGTGTTCCCCGAGCAGAAACTACCTAATCAAAGGAAGATTTACGAGAGCACATATAAATGACTTCACTTAAAATGTAGATTGTCTGCTGCTAGATCACTTGAGGGCATTATACGTTTAGGTAAGAGCTGTGCGACTATCAATTCTCGCAAATAGCATATGAGGAATAATCTATAGCTTATTCATAATCCAGTCAAGAATTGCAAAACGACGATTTCAATCCATTCATCAACGGTTGCTATGCGATTATTTTCCACTCATGAATTGGCTCGAAGCATTTTTTTAGCTTATGCCCAAAGAATTTTTATTTTTGTGTCGAAATCTTTCGCGTATTGCAAGCTGTCATCCATTTAGTGGAAATGCCGATCCTCATCATTATAGGTGCTCGATTTTGTACAAGTATCTCTTAGGCTGCTAAGTGTAAAAGCAGAAAATTTACTCCATCTGAAGCACAGAAATTGTCTTTCTTCTCAGCTCGCATACCCATCGCAAATATATGTACATATGGTATTCATATATAGTATTGGTAATTGCGTGCCAATATTTGTGATATAGCGTAACCAGTAGTCAGTTAATGCTTCGTAAATTTCCCCTGCCTATGAGGTATTCTATGGGTTGGGGGGGGGGGGGGGTTATTAAAATTTCCGTGCGAAGAACAAAAGTTACCTGTAATAAGACCGAAACATTTCCAGGTAATAGAAGTCGCCTCGAGAAGAAATCCAAACCAACAGTCTGCAATACTTGTGAATAGGTTGAGTGAAGGAATTAACAACAGCCCAGCTATCGAAAACACTAAACAATAATTGTGTATTTCTTCGATTCACGTTGTTCATGAAATCATTCGGAAAGGACCTTTGGCCTTTTCAACACCAAACGATGCATCATAGTTGCAACGTGTCTCAATGATGCTTCTAGGAGGCACGACCTATGACCTTTTCGGAAAATAGCTGTTAAGCATCATACTGACAGCGTTTTCAGTAGTCAAACTTCTACACACGAACACAGCCAACATCCTTAACTAGAATCCTATTCATGAATGAATTGATTTTTACGTAATTATTCAAGCATTTCTTTCGTTACATAAGTTCAATTTAAATTCTTTCAGCTTTCAAGTAAAATTTTCAGCTTTTCTCAAGTCAATAGCCTTCATCGTTTGACCTTCATTATTTAAGCTCCGAATTAAGCGCTCTGAATGAATCTAAATTTCCGCATGAAACTAGCCGATACAAAAAACATTAAAAACTTAAGCAATCTGATCGAATTCGTCCGGATGGAACCTAGAGGTCGGTTATATTGAAGCAATCAAATGATACAGGTTGTTTTCCAGAAGCATATCAATGAAATGGCGCGTTGGCTGAATGAGGACCTGTATCGTCGCCTTATTTACTCATAATACCCATGGAAATTACCATTTTCACCTGTTCAGGTGTATGAACAGAGAAAATTTCTACTGAATTCCCCCCTCTAAATAACATTTGCTTAGTAAATATCTTTCATACTAGCGATCCTATATCCATATCAAATAAATATACGGGAAATGATTTATGCGATGAAATATCAAAAGCCAAGCTTTATTTAAAATTTACCTGTTGATACTGTCGACCAAAATTGTCTTGAGTGAAACGCGTACATAGCGAAGTCTTTCCACTTGCACCATCACCACAAACGACCACCTTAAGAACACGTTCCGAGTGTTCATCATCGTCCGAATCCATCACTTCCACACTTCACAAACGTCAATTTCAAATCCCTCTTCAGCTAATAATCACTGGATTTCTTATCGAATTTCCATTCCAATATTGAATGGAAAATCGGATGAATGCCAAATGAGGAAAGAAATTTCTGCAGAAAATTTCTGATTTTCGAACTAAATGGGCCAAGAAATGATTATTCGTAGAGGAATATGCGCAACGTTTTGCTTGATGCAAACGCGTCGCATGATCGCCATGACAACGATTTGCTGGCTATTCATAAAGCGTCGCTTCCAGTGAATAACTATCGAGTAACGTTGTTCCCACTATAAGATTCGATTGAAGGAAGCGTTGTAATCATAGATGAAATTCAGGAAGAGGCTCCAATATATGAGGAAATTCACTACTATTAGGCTAATTCGAGTTAATTATTCACCTAAATATGTGGGAAGAGACAAAACTGTGGATCTTCATTTTCCTAAAACACTATTTGTTCAAACTGTTGTTATCTGAGGTTGCAATAATTCGCCCACAACAACGGCGCAAATAAGTGGGAAAACGCATTAGGCAGGATGGCATGAGATACCCTTCTTATCCACTCCTTTATTAGTCGTTTATCCAAATGTCCAGGAACAGACAACAACAAGAATTATAACACGTTTTCTATAAAATTCAATAACTGTAGAAATGAAAAACTGGAAATCAGTCGAATTCGAGTCGGTGTAAGAGAAAATTACCCGACAAATTTCCTAGCTTCATTAACTTCTTATAAATCGCATAGAACTTCACCAAACATAGTTGAATTGGCCAACATTGAAATCATCCCGCTATTTGACAGGACAATCAGGTAAGAAGTCGTAGAAAGATGTGGGAGAGAGCAAGTGGGGGTGAGGAGGGGGAAGGGGGAGGGGGGGGGGGGGGGGGGGGGGGGGAGGGGGGGGGGGGGGGGGGGGGGGGGAGGAGAGTCGTTTCGTTCAAACAAGTTCAACCTTGTTTATGATAAGGCCAAGAAACGGCATCTTAGCAATGACCAATTCGGAGTTTCAGGACTCAAAAATCTGGACGCTCTCTGATGATGGTTCAATAGAGCACGAGTAATACCTATAATACCGGTCTTCCACTAATTCATGTCGCTTCCGTTTGATGTTCCTACCCCGAGACTGATTCATAAAAACAACAGACGGCGTAGCGGATGCCTTAGTAACACCTTGCATTAACATTGATTGCAAAATGCCACCATAGGTCGGAAAAAACGATGAATATATATGTGGCTTTATTTAAATATTGCGATTATTTGGCCTAGAAAGAAGGAAGCACTTTTTATTCTAGATAACGCTGAGAAAATTTCTTCACCAGAAGCTTTCTGTAACATGAACTGAAATCGTAGAGGGCGATGGGAGAACTATGCAAAAGCATATGCATATATAAATGGTTTAATTATCCAATTTTGGCGGTTGTTACTGTGATTATGGCTCGATGAGCCGGAATGTTAGTGCAAATATCTCTATCTGATTCGGCGCATCCTAAGGTTTATAATAATAAATACATATTATTAGTATGAGCGCCCGGCAAACAACAGTGTCGTCAAGTTTTTCGCCTTACTTTCAATAAAAGTTTAGAAAAAAAGGTATGGAAACGTTCGCTCTATATATTCCCTTCGAAAAGCAATAAAAAGAGCTAAGCTGAATGGATATTAATAGAATGATAAGAAAGAAGAAAATGAACGGAAGATGATGAGGAAAACTGGCGAATAAATATCTAGTCGTGTAATTGTTATAAATAAAACCGCCTCTATCTAGGCATTGAAATACATATAGAAGAATATAACAAAGGAGATGTGAAGGCTAAGCTCTATGCTATCCCAATTATTGAATCAATTAAGCTGCATAGTTTGCCGGCAAATTTGTGATATATTAATCCATACAATGCATTAGCTAATCTTAGATAGGTTAGAAGTCGATGATCAACGACGCTTTGTCCTCTACTACAGCAAACAGCTCCACGAGGACACTTTGTACAATTGCGAATCTTCATGCGATTGTAGGCTAAGGACATCATCCGCTAGCTAGGCGGATCGTTATAACTGCCTTGCTCGAACTGGATCACCTAGCCTAAGCGATCCAACGAAGGGTGCTCCTGTTCTCGTTCTTGTTGGCCATCACCTTCCACACCACAGTATACTCATATTGCAATTAAGCTGATCGCTTATTGAAAGTCGAAAACTGATTGATTTTAGTAGGTTTGTATTGATAAAATGCTAATACGATCGACTACAAAACATATGCAAATTGAAAAAATTTTATGTACATTTCATTACTTATATCACCGTAGAAGACACATTTTGATTTAAACGTATATAAGCTCAGATTATATCGATCAGATTTCTTCACTTCAGCACTGATGATTGCTAACTGGGAACCATTAAGCCGATACACAAATAGGAAGCCATATATACACGATCATAAATACCATTGCTCGACTTAGAAATGAGAATAAAAAAGCGCCTGAAGGAGATGTAGAAATTGTGCATTTCAATCACCATATTCCCTCTGTCTTTCTCCCTTATTCGCTCCCTCCCTCTCTCTCCGCCTGTTTTCAAAGTATTGTATTCTTTTCATCTGTCACCATACACTGCAAGTATCTCTTTCACATGAATGACTGCCATTCTATCATTTCCCAAGTTTGCCTTCAACCATTCGTGGTAATGCGATGTGTAAAGTTGAGCGATTTCACTCTCTAACGTTTACGCTTCTATCGGCATTAAAAATTGATCTATGATTGAGCTATCTATGTAGTTGTATTTGCTACTTTTATTCTTATTTAGTTGTCACAATATTATTTGGTGAGCAATTTTGATGAGCAGCAATTCATAGATATATCTTAGTGAACGTGAAGACTGTCGCTACATACGCTGTATGCAATATATAAACATTTCATCTTTTGCCATACTTTTAATTGGAGGAGTTGAAATGCGTTATAAAGAAGATAGTGAAGACAAAAGTTGGAGGATAAATATAGCTTTGAAGAAATGACTTCGCAGCTTCTCGAGTTCCTATTCGAGAATGCTAATACTCAGAGGCTGATGTAGCATCAGATGAAAGGCGTCTATAGATATTAACTAGTTGATTTATAAATAAAAGCTAGCGAGAGTTCGAAAAAAAATCTGGCGGATCTTGGTGTATATGAACACGATTTTCGTGAATATGCCTAGCCTTAGATACCTCAGAAGTCGTTAATCAGCGAGATCCTTAGAAGTCCTTACTTAATTGGAGAGTTCCACGTCAGCATTTCCCACGATTCATGTGAGGATGGAACGTCATTCGCTGGCTGGACGAATCATGATATGTACTCCGCTATCTGGATCACCTCGCCGAAAAGATCCGTAATCTCGGTCTGGAATCTCTGGCGAGAAGTGGACAAGCTAGCTTACTTTAATTGCTCAAAAGCCGTGGCACGACAAAGCTTTCACTTAGCGATGGATAGTGTGCATGAGCGTAAAATATTAGCACCTGTTCAAATGGAATAAACCACAAATTTCATAGTACCACTAATAGATCGAATTTTATTGTGTCAACCTCTAAAGCGTCGAAGGACGTTCTATACAACCATTCAGCGAGGTTTTTGCTAAAAACTTAATATTATGATGAAATAATGTCGGCCTTTTCTCAATACCCCTTCATAATCACATTTCTTCTTGCGATGCCAGACTTTCTCAATACCCGCTCGTAAATAAGTGACATAGCATTTGCCGTTGTCGTCATAGAATGTAAATTTGCCGTGCAAGTTTGTTCCGACCCTGCGAATCTGCCATGCAAAGATCGTTGATAAAAATGAGAAACAATATAATTTCAAGAGAATAATACCTAGAAAAATACGACGTCCGACTAATTCAGTCGAAGAAGATTCTTTTGATGTTGGTCTGAAATTCGTTTAAAAAATTTATGCTCGGAGCGTCGAAAATAGAGGAAACTTGTGGTAAGATTAATTGCGACCAGAAGGAGAAGTTTGTCGTTGAATCAAGCGTACCGCTTGTTAATATTTGTCGTCGTTTTCCAAGGGCCTTAAATAACCAGAAAAGCTACAAATGGAAAGCTGGAAAAGATGTAGAAAAGAGGAGGTCCTATCAACTCCTCCTACCCTAACTTTCCTTCCTCATCCCTCACGCCCATCACCTTTTAACAAAACGAAAGTGTTGGCTTAGCATTTCAGCTTATCCTGCTAGCTCAATATGATGATGCCGTTTACTGGCCCCTGTTGAACTTCTTTGGAAAAGATCCTAATTTGTTTGAAATTCTACATTGCGCAACAGTTATACACATCATTCTTTGCAATATTTACATAATTTGCCACATACAATTCCATATACTAAGAACGACTTATCTTCCCCTTCCCCTAACCCCCTCAACTTCGATGCGAATTTAGAATTTAATTCCTTTTCAGCATGGAACAGTTGTTGACGAAAATCACATTCAATGTCTCAGGCTGCAAATAGGTCATCTTTCCAAATACCTTTGCAAAAATTTCGTGGATTTTTAGTTCATAGATCAAAATAAATTAATAATTCGATGAAAAAGAAGAAGTGCGAAATTTTCCTCAACTTCAATTGTTAAATCGACATTCTTTGTCGTTACAAATAGAAGTTCTTTGTGCTTACATGCGTTATAAAGATACAACGATATGAAGGCAACTGTAGTTTCATCGATTCCCTTATCGATGCAGCTGATAACTATGCCCATACATGGCTGTTGCAACCAGATTTTGGAACGCCTGGTGGTCAGTCAACCTTCTGGCGATCCGTTGGGAAATAATCCGGGAGTTGAACCCGTGTCTCGTGGCTCAACAGAGGAACGCTCTGCAGCTGATTGCAACTTTACGATTGCTATATTAGTATAGTTGATAGATAGTGTTGTCGAATTTCGCTTCACTCACTTTGCATCTCATTGTGTGCCTTGGATAGAGTTTCGTCCTTTCTTTTGTTAAGGTCAAAGATGTAAGGTGAAATCTGTGTTATGTTTGTTGTGTTATACCTTTTTCTCTCCAAAATATTCGTGTTGAAATTCAACTCCACTTTCATCACTGCAAAACATTTATTTGAATCGTTGGCCATCGTTCTGAATATTACCACCGATTCGAGTGCAACTGCTGTGCAAGACACTTATGCGTTGAGTGGTGTCAAATTTGCATAGTGATGCAAGAAATTTCTCTGCTTCTCAACCCGTTTGTCATTTTATTCAGTTATGAGTGACCACCATCTTTGGAAGTAGTTATTGTAGCGAAGGTTTGGTTCCCAGTGCTGCGTTCATCAGCGTTCGTCGATAAACTTCAGTGGTTCTTGTGGATCTCAACACGACAACGATACAACAGCAACTTTGAATGTTTTCTAATTTCGTATTTAACACCGATATAATTGCAAAATATTCGCATCTACTCAATGCTGTTTGAAATTTAGCGCCAATAATATATCGGACAAGCATTTCTTGAAAGATAACCATCTCCAGCATGGCAAATATTTCACAACAACAGAGACGAGCATGTATCAGGCGTCATTCACTGTTCGCAAAGTTTAATGAGATAAACTATTGACATGAACTGAACGCATTTTTCGTGCAGAAATAAAAGAACGGTTGCCAGTGAAGACCAAAAATTGCTCTTTCGTACTTTAGCATTTTTGCGACTGATCTCAAGAGAATTATTTCACGATCGGATTATAGGTGCGTCAAGGAAATGAGACGAGAAGAGCCCTTTAAACGAACAGATTACTCAGACAGCTTTAGTAAATCATAAAAGAATCATCACATAAAATCCTCGTATATATATATATATTTTTTTTGCGAAATTTTCTAATTCTTTTCAAATAAAACCTCAAATGAAATACTCATGTTCTTTATAATGAATTTTTATTCCGTCTATTTCACAATATCACTCAACAATCAGCAAAAACTTAATCGATGCTTCAAATATTTTCGAATAACTCCCACTGCATTCACATCATATATTTTTGCGAATATAAGCATAAGTTGTTAGTGTTGTTTCACATCGATCACAAAATATGCCCTATTGTTGTCGTTGTGTGTGTGTGTATATATATATATGAAGGAGACAAGAATGCGGCTGCTGCATCGCCCCCATCCATCGCATTCGTACATTTGAGTAAACAGGAAAATGGAGCAGCAATACGTTGCGTGTTTTGTTTACCGCAATGTCAATTCCACTCTTCCGTTCGGATGTGCACTTTTTTTTTCTTCTACGTGCTTAAATATGTGATTGCATAATTTTTTTTCTTCAAATGACGCATCTTTTATGAGCTTCTCAAAGAGAGTGCATCGCAAATGTTAACTTCTCTCTCTTTCTCTTTTTTTTATGAGTGAAATTTTATTGTCTCAATTATTCTATTATTGAGTACTATGCAAATAAATCTTATATTGTGGAATGAAGAAGACATTTATGAATAATGAGCACTGAAAATTCATTCTAATAAATAATTTTGATAGTAATCATTGTTTTTGAGCTCGTTCAAGAGTACTTCCACAAGAAAATCAAATAAAATTTTGATGCAAGTTTTCGAGAGAAGACGATCATGCTTTGGCTTAGTCGTCCGTTTAACTACAATCGGACAGAGAATGGGACTCAAGAGATGTGCTTTACAAACAATTTGCTATAGATCTGTCATTGTTACGCTCCTCCAATGGATGTTTTGGGCGCTTTTAAGAACAAAACCGCATTTCAGGAAGTTTATCCAGCTCATGCCTCCATGCTTAGTAGAAGATTTGGGTGTATCGTTGTGGAATCGGACTCACAAATAGGTCCTTATCACAAAAGTCACACAAAGATCTGCTTTTTCTTCCAGACATCTTATTGCTTTTCAATTTCGTAACTGGCACAAATCAGTGGAAATTTTCAGCAAACGATCAATGATTCGTTGATGACCGACGTCCAAATTACTTTCGTGGCAATTAATTCAGACCCTTTCATCATCTACTAAAGTAGATCCTTTATCGAACTTTCGCATTACAAATCCAATCAGGAATCGTTTTTCGTCATTGACATTTCCAGTACCCAATCGACGTACTTGCAAAGGTACACACTTTGATTTATATGTCGCCTTTAAGAAATTCCACTTCGTCGTCATCGATTCCTAACAACACAACAAAAAACATCCTATCACATCCTTACGCTATAATATTTCGCAGTATACATGATACTCTATTATAATGATAAATATGAATCTTCCACTGCCATCAATGCCATCGATACGGCAGTAAAAAATTGTTTTACATCACAAATTAAATCAGAAATCTCTTCAGGCAGCCAATAAACAAGTGCCATGGTTTGGCCTTTGACCTTTCGTTCGTTTTTTGAATGCCTTAGGGCATTCCAAGAGACGATTTTTGACCTTTACATTCAAGCTACAAATCTACACCATCGAATTAGTCGAATACATTGCACTTAATTTTGCTCCACTAAATACGAAGACATAAACTTCGTCAGTTTTCTTCTCCACTTGGTCTAGATTCATGATATACCGCTGTTAATTGTGATGGAAAGCAAAGAAGTAAAATAAATTCCCGTTTTTTTCTCAATCAATATGCTAAATTCAATACACGCGAAAATGCATCATTTATAAATAATCGAACAACAAAAATCACCTTATAAATAATATTTGCGGTACTCTCCAAAAGAAACCATCATCATACCGTAATCATTTGCGGATGACTAGCCAACCAGAAATATACATCTTTCAGGTAATCCGGTTTTGTTGAAAATTTGTCACGAACAAGCACAATTGTGTACTCGTCGATATCTTTTATTGATTAAACGAAATTATTGAAGCGCATATTAATTTCTCATCAAAAAGTTTCAATGATCGGATGCAATGATTAGTACGCGAAAGATAAAATTGGATGCTTAGGTTCGAGATTTGGAATATCACTAATTAAGAAGCTTTCAACTTTAAATATTATAACCCAAACATATGCCAGAAACTGACGAGATGAAGATATTTTAGAGCTGGTTGCACAACATCCGTATGAGTGATATCAATTGACCGGAAAAAGAGACCGTAATAGCTTCAATATTTAGCATTTCCGGTTCCGGTTTCTAAATAACCATAATAGCGTATTAGCGGCAACATATCTGATAGACCTTCAAAATGCTGAACGATTTCCGTAGTGAACATTTTTTCCTTCAAGTATTAATTCTTTTTCCGATGATTCTCGCTCCGGTCTTTCCGGATCGGATTTCTAGAACCCTTCGCCACATAACCGAGCTCATGTACTCTTTCGAGAAGCAAGATGCAAATTGTTGCCAAAACTTTTATGACAGTTACTTTTTTATTGGACATCATCTCTATAGCATACCGCTATTCCGATGGGATATAAGGTGAGGTCAACAAAGAAATTTGTTTACACCGATGTGCAGCTGAAGAATTTTCTCCTTTTCTTTTTCAAGAGAAGGAGAGAGATAAAGAGGTTTCATACACCCAACAGTTCCTACGATATCGAAATGCGAGATGCTATGCAACCTTCTTTTCTAATAACTGCATGACCATTAAAACTCAAAACTGAAACCTCATGTCGTCCGAACCTGAATGATGCTTTTCACAAACATAACTGATTTTTCAATCAACGGCTAAACCAACTGCTGAAAGTAGGAAAAACAATCATTCACTTCTGTGAGAAAGTTCCATGAAATTTGCTGGTTTATGTACACTTAGTGCAAATAATAACTCCGACATAAAAGTTTGATAACTCCGACTCCGACTCCGCCATAACTCCAACATACGGACATAAACGTCCCCAGCAAGCAATCATGCGCTCATCCTTCGATGAGAGAGAGGGTAATTTTTATAAGTTTATTTCGTTTATATTAACATAATTCCGTCATCGAAACAATTCATACGCTAGACAACTACCATATTACGGGTGTAAGCTCATAAATTACTGATGTAAGCTTCTTAATGATTAACCAATTTTGAATGGAAACAAGTTGCTTTCTGAATTAAGCAGTAAACTTTTCAACATTTCCACCGGAAATAAAGCATTCGTTGATGCGCTTTCTAATATGCTAATTGATGCGATACTTTTTTTTACGTCTAAAAATATTCACTGAAATGATTCATTTCTGCATTTTTATTACATTTGTTTACAACAACAAATAATAATAAATACAACACATATCAAACTATAAATAATTTATAATAAATGAAACAGAAAATAGAAAAAAGCAACTTTGATGAATTAATATTCATTCAAAGCTTTCTACTCCTAAAGAATCAACGCTGATATGGAGAGATTTTATTTGCAACAACGCATTTTGTTAGTTCCACTTGTTCAATGTATTCAAGGTAAGGAGACATTTTAGCCTGAAAGTTACTGCACGGAAAATAAAACAATTTTCCTTTCCAGAAAAATAAACAAATTTCCGGTCCGGCTAGTCGTTTTTAAACGAATATCCACAAGATTTAATAAATCCATACTTCCAGCCCTTCTGTTCGAAAATATAGATGTCTTGACTTGTTTCATTCAGGATTTTCGAAAATCCCCTCATAGTTTCCAGTTGTCACATTTTTCAGCGATATAAAATCCACAATAACGATTGATCCGCTAACAAAATATAAACATTATAAAGAGGTAAAGAAAGATTTCATATCAATGACAATCAAAAAATATATATACTCACTGAATAAAAAATTAAATAAATAGCAAACACGATGAGGTTGTTTTTTTTTCAGAAAAAAAATACATACATATAAATGGAATAATTTGAGAAGCAAATTCTAAACATTCGAGAGAAAAATAATCATTTTGAGGTGATGAGGATCCTATAAGATAATTAATCACATAGATAAAAACCCGATAAAAGATATTTCTTTTATTTTCCAAAAAAAAAAAAAAAAAAGAGACATAGTTTATGAGATGAAAAGCAAAATATATCCCTAGTTGATGAAGATGCCGAAATTCTATAAATGTCCCTGAAGCATGCATAGTTCAATAGTCGAATTTTGTGATCAACTATCAAGCCTATAGAGCGATTCCATTGCTCTTAGTTCATCCTTTAGGGCATATATACCCATTTTAGGGCATATAAAATTCAAAAATGCTCCATAAGATATTTATGTAATTCATGGAGATATTTTTCCCGATTTCAGAATAATTTTGTGCTGTCGAGGAAATATTCCGCGTTAGAAGAACAGTTTTTCATATGTGTATTGCTTATAGCAATTTCAGCGATTTAGCTATGTAAGCTGAAGTGCTTAAGGATAACATTTACAAAATAAACACATTCCTGTTATTTAAAAACTGGCCGATCATTGATAGATACTGCTTGGTGGTCGCTTTCATCGGAAACAAAAAACGGTTATGGATAATGATTTAAGTTTTCATCAAATTCCCCTCCCTCACCCGTCCCGTCCCCCTTCCCCCCCCCCCTCCCCCACTCCCGCT
>JAARMF010002031.1:0-21172 GCA_022844705.1 Toxascaris leonina
AAAAAAAAACGAATTCTCTTAACGCATAAATGCGCGTTTGAAAAGTTTAAAGCTTTAATTTAGCACGCAAGTTTGGACAGAAGGAACTTCACAAATAGGTTTAAAATAACAAATAAAAACAATATGCTGGTGATGCACAAACCTCCATAACCGTAAATTCATGATTGATGAGAAGAGCAAGCACCAATGCCGGAATTACTAGCAGTTCCATGCGAAACGTGTCGTGGTTCCTGAATTCATCATGTGATTTGAGATATAACTGAGATTAAACTATTCAAAATTTCCCACAAAACACTACAGACAGATCTGAATGAAATCTTTTGAAGCGTTATTTCGTAAACAAGTATAGCTCAAGTTCACTTCGAAAGAGGTCTTGGTCTATGAACTTCATCCTGAACAAGAGCATAAATCTAGCAACAACAAATGAAAAACTGTCTAGATTACTGCAAAGAAAAACTTCCGATTATAATAGGAACGAATTTATTTACCCGAAATGAAGATAAAATGAGGACTACGTGAAAAAGATGCGTCCGATACATCGGTAATTGAAATAATACAAGCAAGTTCTTCGACCTTTGAGTTATAATTCAAATGCAACAGCCAATATTCAATGCCTGAAGCTTATTGACAGAATTTAAGCGAAATGTTTACCGATCGTAAGTAGCTCTGAATTTCCACCACATGAGGTATACTGTTCCATAGGATGAGACCAAGAAGAAGACCTCAAATTTCGTAGCATTACTATAGTTTGACAATTTTATTTCAAAAACAAGTCTACTTTCGAGCTCAGCCTTGTTTTAAACGTGACTATTTCAATCTGCCTAAGAGATAAGATTCTTGAGTAATATGGTGGTGAAAAAATCAACAAAGTTGTTTCAGTTTTTTTACTCTCAATTTTAATTTCATTGTAACATAAAACGCATTTCTTTTATTGCCTTAAATAAATAAATAAATTCCAAAAAAGCTCTCTCTCTCTGCTTTCTACGCTTCCAGTAAATCAAATCCAGTTCAAATTCGTAGAGTCATTAATGCACTCAGCTTCAATTAAGCAACAATAAAGCGATTATTTCGCACATCACCCAGCTGAATATATCATGCACAATATGCGAAGACTTTATTATTCAACTAGTCAACTTTTCTCGCAACGAAATTCAGCTGAAAACACTTTCGCTAAGTTGTTTTGAAGAACGCCTGAGTAATATCTTTCGAAAAAATTCTTTTAAGTGAAATAGAAACAAAGTAAAAAAAAATTCACTACGCAGTACAATTCAAACTCAAACAACGTTTTCAAAAAATAACTGATACCATTGCTCCGAGACGAAGTGATGTCTAGCTATTTGTACAGAAACCGCTTGATGCTACTCAGAATATTATCGCCAAAGAAGACAAGAAATCACAGATGCACGTCTGTCTGCATGTCTGAATGTATCAATTCGGGAACTACTGCAGCTACAGCTACGAGGTTTAATAGGCATCGTGCATAATGCAAAATGATTCCTAAACCATTACTCCGCGTTGATCTATGGAATTGGAGAAACGTCGTAAAAATTCTGCGTTAAAAGAAAATTTGCATGCGTTTTCCACTAGTCCAGTTACAAAAGTCTTTTGCAGTAATCTCTATGAGCGGTCACAGTAACTAAAAACGTAAAAAAAAAAAACTATCTAGTACATCATTTGCTAGCAACTTCTGAAACGGCTCAAAGTGAGATGAATGCAAAAACGCACACTGTGATTCTTTAACTTCTTTCATCCGCTGATACGTTCGTTTATTCTTCACGAAAAGCAAACATATTTTCTCAGCGTTATTTGCGCATCGCCGAGCTCATTTTGACGTGAGTACAGAAAAAAAAAGGAAGTTAACGAACCTTCATCACCGAATTGTAAAGCGAGACATAATTCGTCAGCAGATCCAAGTAACGAGCCGTGAACACGATCGCAAATAGTATTTGAGAGCGTCCTGATATCCCTACAATTGAAAAAAGAAATTGAAGGCCACTGACGACGACTTGTGAAACACTGACGGCAAAGAGACCCCTGCTGCGGAAAGAGGAAATGCTCATGTAATCCATTTCTATACTGGCAGTAAATTACCGAGTGCTGCGGATGTGGGCCAAACCCGATGGCACATGTGGTCTATTTACGGCAGGATGACTGATCGCAGTCGGAACTTGGAATCAAAAAGATATGGCAACTATGCCTGATCCCGAGAGGGAGTTTGTCTGGTTGCGAGGCAGAACTGTCCCCTCTGTGACTCGTATTTGCGCGTAGTCAGGTTCAGGGAGTAACGTAATGTTTACCAGTAGTCAAACAACTCGGAATAAGGAGAGGATCAGGCAGGTTAGATGAAGACAAAGATACTGAGACGGAGGTGGTGGCAGCTGAGTAGATGGCGAATGTAGAAGACGGCCGACGGCGACTGAAGGGAACGTCGAAGGAGACAACGGTCGGTCGACGTTGATGCGCATGGTCTCGGTGACTCTGTCAGTGTAGCTCCCGAGAGAAGGATTAGGAGGAAACATGATCAGCCTTCTTCAAGTTCCCATTTTGTGCGCTTTTTATCAGAGTGTCCACCGTCTGCCAGTAAGATACGTTTGGGAACGGAAGCAGCTTGGCATTCCTCGATGTTTTTTGCACCGATCGTTTGAGACGCTCTCAGGTTTGTTATCACAAGATGTTTTGGCTTTCACTTCTTTGTGGAAGCATTATTCGCGATGGAACTATTCGCGACGTTTTCGCGGTCTCGAAGCTGAGCACTCCACCAGCCGCTGCACTTCTTTTGCATTGTTCTTTCTCCTTTTCAAATGGGCGCTGTTTGCAGCACTGGCTTCGATAGCTACAGAGCAGAATCACGACAGGTCATTAGCAAAGAGGAAGGAGTAGGTCGCTTTCTTTTACTTCCTCTCCTAACAACCGTTAAAAGAACGGCCTCAAGCCTCACTGCCTCTCTCTCTCTGCGGGGAAAAAGCAGAATTTGAAATCGACTACTAGTGGTGCAGGAAAGAGAATTCTCTTCTCGTTAAAATATTCTTCTGTATATAAGAAACCACCCGTTTCTGCAGTAAAGCCCACCTCATGAGGTATTAAATGCTATGAAAAACGAGCTGCACAACGAATTCCTTCTTCTCCCATAAGGAGGATGAAAAAGAGAATGCAAAACGCAACAATGGAATTAAGTTGAGCGGTGGTTTTGTCTTGGAAGGTAGAGAGATCCACTACGATCACAACGAATGTGGTCTTTGCTTCGTCCCTGGACTGCTGATGAAGCAAATGGGAGGGAGCATAGGAGATGGAATCTTCGTCTCTAGTCCAAGACCCAATGCTAAAGCACGAAAAGGATAGTAGCCAAAATTTTTTATTCTCAAGCAACGAATGGATCATCGTAAAACCTCACAAAGTAATATATTTTTTAAGGTCTAAAGAAACGGATGCAGTGAGAAAACAGATTTGAGACGTTATGACATTTTCGACCCTCAGTTCTGCCGCCTTCTCTCCTTCTTCCCCCCCCCCCCCTCCCCCCCCTCAGCTCACATGTCCGAGGGGATAATGAAATGAGGAAAACCTCCAAAATATTACGCAAACTTCGCTCTCCAACGCCGAGGGCCGATTGCAAGCGTAACACTGCCTATGGACAAAGGTGAAAAACATTTATTTCCATTCGCTACACTTCAAAAACTACGCCTCCATTTTGTGCTTGCATACATCGGATACGTCTGTAATTATTGAAGGAGCCAGTTGTTCCCTCTGTTCGTTACTAAGGCATCCATCTAGCATTCTCGAGGTCGGGTCGTTCACCCAGCTGTTAGCCCGACAAATTTGCATATTTCGTTAGCAACAATCTAACTATAAGTTCGTGTCATCGTTATAACGTTGTAATATCTTATCACCTGCCGAAATCAGCCTAAGTATTAGATGAAGAACAAACCTGCACATGATCGTGTTTTCCACATCTTTGCCAGCAGAATGAAAATTGCTATCAGATGTGATGAATCGGCGGCCAAACGAAATATATTCATAGCGCCTGGATCGATGAGGTTACCCAAATCACTTTACTAAAAAAAAAACTTATGAAGTACGATTACGTCGCCTTCTTAAGCAACAAAATGCACGCAACCACAAGGAAAAACCAGCGAATAAATTTGTAAAAAAAATAAACAAATAAAAACAATAGGGAAATGGAAACAATTACAGGAACAGCGGCACTCCTCTGAAGATAGCACTGAAGTTTTGTGGTGATCGTATAAACACTTTCCTTAAGCCCTTCTGAACATTCACATGGGCGTAATATATGTTTTTCGAAAATAAATACCATACAACGAACGCCCAAATGAATGCGAAATATGCATTTCCTATAGGCAAAAAATTTTGACGATTCTGACTTGGACGGGTACAGAACCAGCAAGAAGTTTGAGGATGCGGTGATTTTCTTAAAACCTGAGGCAAGTTTTATTATCTCCGGAAGCTAAAAACAAATAGCACCTAGACATAGAAACAATAGCATCGACATCGACAGACTCGGACTGCAAATCTAGTCATCAAAACTGAATGAAGAATCGCATCCCACAACATCTGGAGAGATAAGTGTTAATGCGTTTCATAATGGAACTGGAAGTCAGGATATCACAACTTCGACTACTTAAGAATCGGTTTGGCAATCTCTATATTTAATTTGGGCGAAATAACAGACATATCATCGAACCCTACTCGTAACCGGCCAGCAATTTGGTTGGTGGAATATGTTATGTAACGCCGAAGGAAAATGAACCTCTCGCAATGGGAAGAAAAGCGAGGCATGTAGATGTTCTTTTCGCTTTTTATAGTTTTACTCACTTCGTTAACACCAGCAGGCAAATGTAACACATTTTCTGGCAACTATACCGTCGGTTAAAACCTGAAGGTTTTATTATTACAGCAGCGATGGGCTGAAAAGACAATTTAGCGGTAGAACTAGATTCGATAAAAAGGTTTTTTTTTGTCTTGGTGTAAGACCTCGCTACTACACGCTTAATTCAACGCACGATTTAGGTTTACAGCTGACGCCTACGCTGTGCTGTTTCAGTACGTTCAACGTTTTAGCCCTTTTTATTGCCATCGTCTATTAGGGAGCGTGGCTGAATTCTCTCCTCGTCCCGTATGCCATCGGCAACAGAACCATGATCGGATTGGCTATGGTGATCGGTTAACTCGTCACCTCTACTCACAAATAAAAACGCAGTTCACTCGCTGACTAGTTGAAACTGACAGCGTGACTGAAACCTAGACCGCATTCAATCTGGACCCTTCCCAAGGAGCAACTCCTGTAGAGGCATGAAGGCGTTGGACTGCTTTACAACACAACACTCAGAGTCCGTTCAAACTTTCAACAAATAGATGAAGCTGCAAAAAGCACGGAAATGCTGGAAATTGTGTCCAACGTTTGCAAGAGGAAACCTCTCTTCTTGCTTGGAAAGCGCTCATCCACGTCACTCAAGAGCCGCGAAATTGGAATGGTCTGCGCAGTTCGCGTGCATACACCGAAAGTGTGCAGCGATGACCCCATTAGATGTTGGGTATGACTGTTGGGGGGTATATGCACAAGTAGCGATGCGTAGTGAGTGGTGGTGGTTGGGAATTCGATTAACAGAACGGAGATTGTTCCTTAAGTGAGGCTGGTAAATGGATACGTTCGAAATTCACTTTGGTGATGACGATCTCGCATAGACACTACTGCGGAATATAGGTGAATATAGGAATTTAGAAGCAGTAAGTTGAGGTCAAGGTATTTATTCGAGCATTAGCTTCCTTTCTCCTCCCTCTCCCTCATTCATGAAAAAATCAGACTACCCACGTTCTATGATACAAATATCATTGTACAACGTGATGCTGCATCAGTTTGAAAAACGATGCAAAGTCATTGTCGTTAATTTTGCTCATGGGATGAGCATCAAATAATTCAAAACTTATATTCGAGTACCGCAATAATGGAACAGGATAAATATTTCCAGGCGTAGGTGAGTTGATGGGAGCATATATTTGCGATGGAAATTGTCGACTTAGCAGGTCATCTCAGTATCGCGGGTGATACAGCGACGGCGGCACTATTGAGGAATATCAATTCCGCATACAAAATGCTTTGTTTTCAGCTTTGATGCGTACTGGTGCAGCGCGATTTTTGTGGTTGATTGGGATAAGTAGAAAGGTCTTCTCTTTTATATACGTCGGAACGGAGAGCACAGAGAAACCAAAAATTATGGGGTTTGTAGCTGGTAATAAAACCATTATTCCCCATCAAAGGTGAGAGCGGCGAACACCGATTTTACATGAATCCTCACAAGAATTTTAGTGCGTGCCTCTTTCCAGATTCTAATTTCACATTTGCAGACCCCCACCCAATTCTTCACTGTAATCTATGAACTTTAATGGCGATAGGAGTAGAGACATTTAAAAATGACAGAGAGTTGCGCGCGTTTCACAGCATCTTGTTCTTTTTTTTTTTTGCAATTTTGTCAGGAGGTGCGGATCACTCGAAATATTCGGGAATTTCTCAGCGTGTCGCATTATATGCTGGTAGTTTGTGGGAGATGTTGGTGATATGAAGGCGCATGCCGTGCCAGTTTCTATCCGCACGTTTCTGCACTCGTATGAAATTTTTTGCTAGGAGCTGCTTTTCATAGGAAACTCCACTATCCATAGAGACTTCATTGGTCAGCACATGAAAAGGAATCCACATGGACTTCTACAAATTATTGTGACATAGTATATGTGCGTACGTGCGTGTGCTTGTTTCTATCTCTTCCCTCAGTAGTAACAACTGGAAAACCCACTGGAACTATTGCTAAAGAACATAGTATGACATACAGCATATGCCGACCTCTTCTGCCGTCTTTCGAGTTGACCTGCCAAATAAGAAAGAGTTATAGATGTTTGCGTTTTGCACAAATCAATTGTTTAGCTTAGAGTAGCATGGGGGTGCAAAAAATCGAATCTTTATTCATATTTATAATAAGAAGGGTTTCATCGGTCGGCACAGAAGCTGTGCAACCGGTTGGCCGACTCAGCAAAATGAGAAGGTACCGTGTTAGCGGGTCTGCCACGCCTGTCCACGTGCTAAACTTTAGCCGGCGTAGTGTTCGCGATCAACAGGATACATGACAATCGTTTGAGTGGCAGGTTGGATGCTAATTGACTTTGCTAATAATTGGCTGAAACAGACGCAGCGCAACTGCTAATCATTGAATAGATAGGACGGAAGTGAGCAACTTCTACCACCACTCTCAACCTACCTCCCATCCCCAGTCCCACCTTCCACCGCTCACCCGCACATAAAGACAGTAACCAGTAAGGAGAGAACAAAAATCACATGGGACAAAAGACGTTACGTGAACAATGTGTGAACAAGTAGGAATGGCGTCTGCTGTTACTTAGGTGCTCAACTTCTCAAGGGTTTTATCCCAGATTTTGAAGGGGATTCTGCTATCTATTCTAATATTCGTACAATTTTCAGGAGGTATTACTATCGCTCGTTCAATCGCATTGCTTCGGGTGAAATCCGAGCTAGATAGGGATTAACTGGGCTTGTGCACGCATCCGACAAGTCTTTGAGTTGTTATGCGGCTGCATTTGCATGTTTGTATCCACTTTCATTTTGCATCACATGGGATTGAACCCCGTCTGGTAGTACTGATGTCAGCTAGCTCGGCTTTCGCATCACCACAGCCAAAGCTTTGGGCATCTGGGGCCCAGAGGGATGGGGTTGAAGTCCTGTGCATCGACGTCGATACTCAACCGGGCTGGCGCCTGCCGAAGATTCCCTCGCTTCGTTGCCCACGAGGCTTGGACGCTGTCATGGTTCCAACACCCCATCTTTATTTCCATCCTCGGAGGCCCCCAAGCCTGGTTTCGTCCTTCACGCAACTCTATCGCAAACAATATCTTTACATTGCTTTAATTAAGGAATGTTACCTACTTTGTACAGTTGAGTACTAACTCACCAATCTTTGAGCATTTTCTAAACGTTTGCTGTGTGCTATTGCTAAGATATGAGTGGGAAAAAAGGCATTCAGTTCGTCAATTTCCCGTCATTTGGCTTTATTCAAAAATAAAAGACACCGGTCCACCCATCATATCTCATCGCGCCGTGTATCCAATTTGACCACCGTCTAGTCCTTTATACAAGTTTAATTATATTCATACTCTGCTGTCTATTAATACCCCTTATAATTGCTTTTCAAAACGCTCTTTTTCTTCCTTCCAAGGCGCCACTTTCGGATAAAACGCAGTCAGTCGTTTAGAGACATAACTAAAGAGCCAAAGGTTGCAAACTAGATTCCTGTTGTACCAGTTTCATCTCATTGTATACGCAACTCACTTGAACCTGTTCCAAGGGATGCCTGAGGGACGTTTTTTCTGCTTGCTTATGATTGATAACGGTTCCACCAATTGGTAATGCTTGTGATTGATTGATAACGCTTACAAGGGATAAATTTCCATCAAGCTTTGATCACTACGGTTGACGTAATTCGTGCGTTAACGGAACTTCATACTTTTGATCTCCGCTGTTTTGTTCTCACGTTGAAATTTTTCTTCGTTTACTCTCTACAACATCCCGACAATTTTCATGGCTTTGCAGTGTTAAAATCCTCATAGCCTAGGTTTATCTGCTAGATACACATACTTATTCGTTAGTGCGGATTCCCACAAAACTTTCCAGAGATGTAGGAATCACTTTATGACGTAATCCTTGACGGTAACGAGATTCGGAAATTTAAACTACGATCCACTGATTGCTTCTCAAGTGATCCGAATCAGCGCTGAAACTGAAAATTGAGTTATCGAAACTTTGCATTATCAAATCTCATTTCTAGAGACAATTGCATTGGCTGACTGATGGTATTTCGATGACGATCATGGCAAACATTCAGTAAACTTTGATATGAAGGAGAGGTGGAATGAAGATACGTGGATTGTTCTTGTTACCACTGGTTGGAATCATACATATCAATAATCAGAACGCTATGCTGCCATACGATCGTAGAAACATGCGGCATAGGTATTTGGTCAAGCTCGAAATCAATGAGCCGCACATGAGTTCTCTTCCTCGCCATTCACAAATTTCGGACGGATATAAGATTTTAAAACTTGCGACAGATTGATCAGATTCTTCGGAAATATAGAAGCACGAATGTGGAGGTGACAGACTGTAATGGGCACCGATAGGCAAAGGAAGATTATTTTGCAACGACCAAGTCAAAGGCTCATAGCCGCATACATGTTGGAGGTTTAAACCGCTTGCTTTGAAATTCAGGTGCTCTTATATGGATATCATCTGAGAATGTGAACGGTAGCTTTGCAACGCGATTTTACAAAATCCGTTATATAGATGGTAGCATTCGCCACGCGCAAATTGGGTGTGTGAGGTAAGTATTTGGCTGACACGTCTTACCTTCTCCACCTTCGCTCTTTCGTCCCACTCCTCTGATTCGTCCTTTCACCCTTCCCACCAAGCCTTTCTCATCCGACAGTTTTTCGCGCCGGTTTCTTAACTACATTGCTGTCTGCAACTATGTAGAGGATAAGAAATTGAGATACCTAAGTGAAAAAAAATGCGAGGTAAGCGGAAGAAGTTTGGAAATGTTATATATTTTGGTTGTTAGTCACTGATGCGAACATGCCGACTCAACTAAGCCAACTTATGCGATTGAATTCAGCAAGAGCTTAGCAATGGATTAACCGAAGCGCAACGTTTATTCGCTCGTTCATTTCAAGAATTATAACGTTCACTGCAGCAGCACACAAATACACTTTATTTCAACGATTACGGTAATTTATTGAAAAGCATTCGAATGTTGGTGTGCATTCTTTACTCATTTGCGAGCTGCAATCTTTGCAACGTGGAGAGGATGTCGTGAATGTGGTCAACACGTCCTGACCGTCCGAATCGAACTGAAAGAAATTTTCTGCGATTAAATTTAATTTGCTATACATCTAATTTTGTAATTTCACATCTCGCTAGTGGTCACTTCTTAGGTAGGCAATTTGCATTGTTCAATTATGCGTCGAATAACTCAGCTAATGGTAGAATTTTTTTTTTTATAGAGTGGTGGAATTCTAAAATCGTCTTTAGCATTTAATTCAGTTTAAAATTCAGTGTTCGAATACTCAGCATGTTTGGATCAATCTGTTATCTTCATTCATAAAATCATCACGCAAATACTAAAATCACCAAATACTCACGAGCATCGTAATCGCTGAGAATAGATGCAATTTAAATTATTGTATGATTCATTGAACCCATTCAGAAGTATTCGCCAATTAACTCTAGTTATGCACTATCGGTTTAGGCATAACGATTCTAGGCTTAATTTTAGGACCGAATGAAGCTGCATTTTTTTTTTTTTTTTTTTTTTAATTCAAGCGCCTAAGTGCTTATGAATGTCGCTGAAATGGTGAAAGCACATCAATTATTCAAGATCATTTTGTAGTGTATATAATGGACTTTGAGACTATTAGAAAACAAGAGCTGGTTATTGAGAATAATGAATTCTGCTTCAATTAGCTTTGCTTTGATCACATTTGAGAGGTTCATTACCACTAAGAATACGTTCAAAAAAATTCCTTACCGAATGGCTGTGGTGCACCGTTGCGCTTCTCATCCCACGCCGAATATTCGTTATCGTCCGCTCGCTTACCGAACCTTTTAATGCGGAATTTTATTTTGTGGTGTAATTTTCAATACATGGAAAAATGTTTGTGAATGTTTACTGTTTAAATAATTAGTCAAACTTTACTTGAAAGGAACTGAAGTGGCAATTTTTAAATGTCGTTACGATGCATTTCGGGATATCAGAGGCAGGAAATAGGCGACCTCTTTCATTATTGTCTAAGTCCTTTCATTGCAGTGCGAGATTAGAGACCGATCATAAGAGTGCACATATAGTAGTGTATCTGTGCTGTGAACTCACTCGAAACACGATCGAAACTAGTGAACTTATGGAGCGGCGTCGAGTACCCAGCTGTTGGATTCCGAAGAAAATTTGACGAAAAACCCTCCTAATGGCTGTGCTGAATTGCATTGAAATGCTGAACGAATAGCGCCCAACTTGTAATTGATTGACAAATGTGCAGTAATGCTGATTTGTTTCTGATAGACTCCCATCGAATAAACTATCTGCTAGCGCTATCAATCGAAGAAGATGCTCACATCCATTCTTTTGATCGCTTATGCGTTTTCGGGTGGAAATTTTGGGCTATCAACTTTCAATGTTATAGACTGTCATAAAGTGAGATTCTGGCAATGAGGAACGAGAAGGAGCAAAAAAAAATGAGAATCATTCATAACAGCATATCCAATGGGTTACATTTCAGTCTATTCAGAATCCTCCAAAAAATTTATGTCACAATCTTCTGCACTAAAAAAAAAAACAAGAATTGAATTGCTTGACGCACGAATATTTACTTCATTCTATGCCATATTAGCATTAAAGCCATTGGCGAGCCTTTGCTCAGTCCAGAATCATGCTGTTCGAAAAGCAATATTTGAAAGGCTAAGATTCCTACTGTGTTCTCAAATAAACACTATTATTGAGCAATTGGGAAGGAGATATTTAATACGCGATTAGATCGAACAGTTCGATCGTTGCAATTTGCAAACAACTGAGGAAATGATGTGACATATTTCAACAAAAATCTTTTCTTTCTAATGTTCAGAAGTCTTCTTCGAACTTTGCGTCAAATCAGAAAAAACTAGAGGAGGTAACGGATTTAAAGTTGCATCACCGTTTCACTGCAATTTTATCTCATGCTCAAATTGTTACACGATTCCATCTTCTATCCTACTCATGAAGAAAGGTAAATAATTGCGGATGAGAGACGACTTACCTCACGAGTGCGTTCCGCATTCCAGATCTCCCGAATCGTACTAGAGCGTTGCGCATTGCCCGCTTTTCTGCCCTGTATCAACAGTGATAGTAAGCCAAACACATTTCATTCAATATTTCTATCTATGACGTTGATAATGAATGACCTACGAGTGCGTTCGGCATTCGAGATCTTGAAAGGACAGCTGGGATTGCTGCCTTACAGGCTGTCTATTTATTTAATGCTTCATTTCATGGCGCAGCAGTCCAGTGGTTATTGCTGTAGTTTCACTTGGTTTGCAATAAAAAGGTATCCTCATCCAAATTATTGGGTGAAAGATGTTGCCAAATAGAATACACTCACATAAGGTACGTTGAAGTTAAAAGTGAAGTTATGAGTGCAGCCAACCAATATATTGGCTGAAGGAAGTGGTAAAGAAATGCGAACATTTCTTGAAGTTCATTCGAATAACGGCATCATTGATTTCAGCTCCAGACTTGCGAAGATGTTTGCGAATGTTGGGAAATATCTGCGAAGAATGTCGCAAATATCTTTCCACATTTTCCAGTTCGATACGATATTTGTTTGATATTCAATGAGCCGAAGCCTTTTTTTATTCCGGATTTCTACCGTTTTTTATTGAATGGAAGATGATTTACTCACACTTGTTCATCGTCCTCTGCGCTTGCGACGACTACAACGGCGATACATGCGAAGAGGCCAACGATTGTGCTGCGCAGCATTTCTGCGAACGAAAACGACCTGCTGTAAATCGGCGTAGCTGAGAAAGCCATTTTCGAAACTACGCACTAGCGCCGTACCATCCGAATGGGCGGGTTATACAAAGTGGTCACTGCGACTCGATGCCTCGGTAAATGGATGTGATGAAGTGTAGGCTCAACATCATTGCACAATTCTTTCCCAGCGGAAAGATTGTGACAAGGAAGACAGCTGATGAGGAATTGCGATCCCATAAAGTGCCACTCACATCATAGAGAATATTTCCCGATATTTTTCTCTTTCGCATCCACATTTTTTGGCATTCAAGGAATGGATGTTCCATAACTAATCTATTGAACCGGTTTACTGAGCACTTGTTCGAAAGTGAGCTATAGAATCTGACTGGCTTCGCATGCAGTTAGTTATTCAACTACATTAGGCGTTTCCGCTCTGCTACTTAGATAATGCTGTGGTGATTTGCTTATCGTTGCTTTGAAGAAAGGTTTTAGTTCGAGGAAAAAATGAAGTAGAACTGTCTGATTGAAGGTGTGGTCGCGCGAAGAAAGCAGCTGAAATCGACCAGGTCTTTTAAAAGCACTTTACAATTTTGCAGCAATGAAACCACCCTCGATTTCACAGATGCATGCGTGTGCTATCGAGAAGGAATCTTTAACTATTGACCTGCACCAGTCATCAAATAAATGAAACTCTGCAAAGATAAGCAGAGGTAAATTTTGAAGGATGAGTTTTTAGAACGGTGCATTGTTGATCCGATCAGAAAATTGTGGTCAGATCCTCACGAATAGTAACTGATCAGTACCAAAAGGAAGTGTAAGAGCGTTTAATTATTCTATCGAGATAAGTATATCATAAAGTGGTTGTCAGATGAAAACCTCGCAAAAGATAGCTTGAGTGATAGGTAAATTTGCCCGTTGGAAAATTGGAATATTCGAAAGAGTTGAAGGAGGTTGATTTATTAGGAACTCTTGACTGCCACCTGATCTTAACTGGTGCAACCAGGTATGAACGCTTAGTTCGCTATCCAATAAGCGCTGACCAGCTAACATTTCCATCGTGCAATATTTTTGAATAGCAAGTAGGGCAGTATGCCATAGAAGATGGCACAGTATAGACCTTTTGCATTCCACATACCTAATCAAGTAATTACGTATGTTGCTAAAAAAACAGTTAGATATGCTGAGAAATATTATCATATTTTAAATAGTTCTCACTCCGATATAAACTCCTGTATGAAAAAACCATGCGATTGAAGTGATGCAAATTAAAAAGGTCACTGCTAAGAAGCACATATATTTTTTTCGACATTTAAAGGGCTGTTCTTGTCCAGAGATTCGTGGATAACCTTGAAAGAGCTCGCGTAAAGCGCATTATACTCATCATTGTTGATTTCCGAGCCGAAATCGCTGGACAGGCAAATAGAAGGAGAGGTGTGCATGCAGACAGGCACATTCGTTTTGCAAATACAAGTTTGTTAAAAACACAAAATAACAAATCTCAGATGTTAAGCAGTTTACGTACCAAAGTTTTGAAGAAAGAAAATTCGAAATTGGTTGCAATATTTTGAAAGGATTTCCAATCGATGCTTTCAGAAAAATCGATCTCATAGGAAACTTTTCAGTGAAGAAATTTCAAATGTTTCCTTATCACCGCACAAGATGTGATTGTTCATAAATGATGAACGGTTTTGCAGCAATGATATTATATTTGGCGTCGATTTTCAAAAAGATTAATAAATAATTTCATGACGATTCAAAGCACAACAATCACATCACACCGTTTCGTAGCGCTAGTGAAGCGATGCTCACCGCATGCGACGATATACGACACAATGTGTGAGGAAGGAAGGAACTTCGCTCAGCTTTTATAGTTATTGAAAGTGATATCATTGCTAAACAAACATTATTTAGCGGGCTGTTTTCCTCGCATGCGATTATTGAAATTCATTTGCTACAGAGTTTAGCCTTGGGCGAATCCACTTAGTTTGTGCAGCGATTATTGCTCTTAACAAATATATCGCCAATTCATTACTTAATCAAAGCGAACCCCATAGGCGTTAGCGGTGCGCTCATTGTAAACATAACGCTTTGCTTATGCTCATCTTTCGAAGCGTTTTGTAGTGTTATAACGAATCCTCATTCACATTCAGATGCAGCGTTTTTTGAGAGAGAAAGAAAGAGATAAAGGATACAATCCTGTCAGTAAATGAGGATTTTTCAAAATCTCACACTAGTTTCATAAAGTTGATTACTCTTCAAATAGAACCGATGCCGGCAGGCGTTCTACTTGGAGTGTCATCTTGCATATTCATTGCTGCTTCTTGTTAAAGATCTGTTAATGACTTGAGGAATCGGCTCCGAAATTGGCGTAAAAAATGAAGAAATTATTATTGTTCAAATTGCAAAAAATCACTGTAGTCGAAAAGGCTGCAACGATCGAAGTTTTCAACATTACTGAGCGCAGATTTCAATCGCGAACGTATATCTCGCCAACAGCAGACTGCATGCTTTCTGCGAGACCTGCATTTGAAGTATTTCATAGCGTTTCTTAAAACGAAATATTAACGATGCATTGCTTTATGAATATAAACATGCTGATTTCTTTGGATGAAGCCAAGGACACTGTGCTCGAAACTGTGCGATTGCTCTTACCAAAGTGTGCAAGCAGCAACGTTTGGAGCGGCAAGGTGTCAGCACCACGGTAATTTTTTAAACCTCACGCATTTTCACTTGTTTGATTTCTGTTAGGAATGAAGTGAGAAAAGCAAATGGAGGAATTAAGCTAAATGAAGTATTTTTATTTCTTAAAAGAAATAGTGAAGCTCTAAAGCTAAGCATTCTTACCAGTGTCGTTGTTGATGCAATTCACTTCCCGAATATATTAGCTGAACAGCAAAGATGAGAAGATTCTGTGTGGATGATGAGTATCAATGACTATATCTCTCTGTTGATGCGATTTAGTACAATCAGTGAAGATAGTGGTGTAAAGTGATTTGGGCTAAAACTTTTTAAGCTAATGACGATTTCAGAGAAAATGTTAACTTTGTATGAACAATGAGCAATTCAGCTTTTCGCCGAGCGTCCACTGGAATGCTAAAACCAGCTGAGGCTAACACAGTACTATGACTATATCATTCAGCGGCATACAAGTTAGGAAGCAGAAGGAGGGATAGGGAGGGAAGTGTATAGGCGGGGGCTACAATCCTCCTTATTTTGAAGTGGCACATATGGAGTGAATGGAACATCTGAAAATGATAGTGTTATATTTGGTTGCAAGAGGAAATCTGAAGATGTTGCGCTCTTGGATTCAGGTGTCGCAACACAACATGCTCAATACTTCGTAAAGGTGAAAATTTCCGCAACAGAGAGCACCGATCCAATGAGACGACAATTCTTGATTGCATGTTTCTTAGTAAACATTAATACTCTATGCAAGAAGAAGAACCAAAGGAATTGCATGCTCTTCAAATAAAAGTGCTTTAAAGCTCATGAACCATATGATATTCGCAAACGTCATGACGCATCTCCACTAATTCTTTAGTCGCATTCAGAAATTTGCGTTTACAGTAAATTTTTGAGCAGCGTAGTGACCGCGCGCCCCCACTCATGTGTCTATGCACCCGTATGCTTGTCTAATAGTAGCTTCATTAAAGCTGTAGCTATGGAACTTCATGGATATAGTACAGAACTCGGAATGAGTTTGTATCTTATAGTTTAAGTTGATATATCAGCAGGGAGCATTTAAAGGCTGAAAAAATTGCATGAATTGTACATCCAGGTGAACCCTGCTTTCGTGGCGACCGAGCACAAAAAACTATTAATTTTTTGAAGATTTAAATAGGCAGGCATCTGGCGCGGTTGAAATGTAATCATACAATTTTGCATGATCTATTATTCATCGTTCATTTATGAAATTAGGTAGTCAGATAAGCATCAAGCATGAGTGCAAATTAGCTGGTCGTAGCAGCTTATTTGCCTCTCCGCGTCTTTTATGAGCGGCCGCCGTCTGCTATTCAGGTTGCTCAACACATCATTTCATATATGATCTGTTATAACCAATTTATAGCGGCCATATTATATGTTTCCCTCAACTGATTCACATAACATATAGCACAACAAGATTGCCGAAATAAATAACCATCTTTGCACGATAGATCGGCGAAAAAGAGCCGCGGATTCGGCGACAAATCGTCTTGCGATGTTTCCATTTTTTTTCTGGAAAAAAGCTTTGTTGAGGTCATTAAAAATTCGTTCAACTAAGCGTGTTTTCAGTATGCCAATTCCTTGAGAATATCCGTTGAAAGACTGAAATTTTTAATTTACGCTCCATGTGGTTTTATGCGTACGGCGCTCACTTTGACCCGAATCACTTGGTCCGGCAGACATGTCAACTCCATCAATATTGCAAAAGCACAAGGTCTTTGATAAGGAACTTATCAAAAATTTCAACACTTGTGGTGCTGCAGACAGAGCTGTAAGGGTTGGGTCCTATAAGCATTATTTTACGCTTTCTATTCGATATTTTTGCACTCCCATATCAACAACTTTCTAGCACAAATTCTAGTTGCGGACCTGAATGTTTAATCGTCACTGAAACGAATGCGATCACTTCTGGGCTTAGTTCGAGCCGCTGCTAATTCCTCATGCATCCGATGACATTTTAACACAGTTTGTTATGTGCGTTCAAAAGTCGAATATGGATCTAACTATCTTTCAGTAAAACAGACTCCGTCAGGCTAGAGGAAGTCCAGTGAAAATTTGCCAGTGATGTCTGCAAAAAAAATGCAAATTGCTAGAGGCAGATGATTATCTGGACTGTCTTTGTTAAATGTCTCTAGAAATACTGGAAGTGAATAAAACTGAAGCTGACTTTTGTATTGTATTTAAAGTTTCTTCATCATTTAATAAAATGTGCTGGCTGAAAAATTTTCTCTTTCTCTCACAGCAAACGCAGTCTTCCACACAAATTACACAACGCATCATTTTGACCCACTTCTGATTTTTCCACAGGCTCAGTTATTAACGCTTTCGAGAATCCTTGCCCTTCACAGGTGGCAATCGCAAATTGCATGGATGTTCTCAAATGACGCTGTACAACTCGTCTTCTGCGCATTTAAGTTTCCGAGTTTTCAGCCTGTACCTGCCTCATGCATCACATATTATGAGTCATTAATCACTTCATTCTTATCACCAGTTATTATCAATGCGTCAATCAATTTCCATAATTTTTGCATCATTTTTATCCACGCATATACGACAATATTTCTGTGCGAATCAATATATGCATTATCCGTTCATGCCAATTAATGTACCATTCACTCATTCATTCTCATTCATTTTTTTTTTCATTTCATTCATTTATTTCGGGAGTCTTTTCACTTGGTCTGCAATCACCTCGTATTAACTGTACGACGTCTCTTTCCAAATATTTCGCTTCGTAGCTGTGGGACGCTCAAATATGGAAAATTCAAACAATGTTCTGACTTGTTGGAAAGTTACCTGCCATCAGAGTTCATAGTTTCTTGAAAATGCTCACTCTTACCAGCATTCTGTCCGCATCTATTGTTTTAATAATAATCTTTACTCAACTCGTTTCCTCTAGAATACTTCGTTTCTTTAGCAGTTTCCTTGCAAAAAGGATTCGAGCGATAAGACAAATGTTGCATGCGAGCAGGCCAGAGAAATAAGACGGAGATTTTACAAGCAACGTCTCAGCTATTGAAATTTGCTTCAAAGTATTCTTTTAAACTTGGATATTGTCCCAGTGATTGGATGTGAGACAGTGATTTGATCAACATCTAAAGATTTGGTGCGCTGCACATGAAGGCGTCCGAGGTGCTCCCCAGCAAGGAACTGATTCCAGCGTCACCAGACAGTGCCTACGCGAACATACGTTGTCGAAGCTAGCTTTTTCAGAAGAGGTTCGGCTGCAGAATGCCTTTCAATTCGATGAATGCCACTAAAATTGCGGTTATCAACATTTACACCCATGAGGTCTGTGCATGGAAAATTTCCACGTGAATGGGGGACCGGAGAAAGAAGTTTGAAAAGATTAACACTTAACACATTGCAGCGTTACACTGCAACCATAAAGAACTCGGTCTACATCCCTTTTCTATAGCTCTCCCAGTCGGTTTCTTGGAAATTGCTGCGAAGCACATGCATCATCGCAACGTCAGATCAGTATGTCGTCGTCCTGTTGCAGTATCGGTGAACGCAGTCGTGGGTAATCGTTGCCGACTCAAAAAGTAACACATTTATCCACACAGCGAATAACCGAATATATAAGCAAACAAAAGCGAAAGAATGCTTAAAGCACAGTGATGCTGTTTCATCAAAAAAAGCGGAACAAGAAATGAGCGACATCGAGAATGTAGAGATTAACGCTTTCTGAGATTCAACGACAACAATAATAATCGTCGCCAAGGGCTTGTCATCACGAATGAGTTGAAGCAGCTCAACGGCTTTCGACAGCTGGAAAGCTGAACCACATAACGCTGCTCGAATAGCGGTCAAACATTTAAGAAACCCAATTAAAGGACACTAAAACAATGTCATCGAAGAGTTCACAACAGAAATCGGTGCAATATTTGTGGACGGAAAACACAATATTCAGATGACTGACTGTCTACCACTTGCTTTTGCGAATTATCTAGTCAATTTTCATTGAATGATAAGTGATTTTGGGAGGAAAATTGACGAGTTAGTAGAGGAAATACGCAGCAATCAGAGCCATACGTAGAAAATATTACATAAAATCGCAGTGCATATAACCCACATTTCTAGTGACTTTGAGCAAAGGCCTTATGAAGTAAAATATGAAGGAGATTTTATAGTGTTAAAATCATCCCACTAGAAATGCGAATAAACAGGAAGCGTTGCAATGATACTACAAAATAAACCGCAAATTGCCTAAATGATGCACTGCATCTCATGCTTCTACATATTCGTTTCAGCATAATTTAATCATACTCAAATTTCAACCAATAATTCGGTACTATAAATTTGCATATAACGGTAGACGACATAGAGGGAGACGCATAGAAAAGCAAGAAGTATATCGCCACAGTGGTGAATCTTCGATTCGTACACAATGAAAGAAGCAACGCTTAGCAAAGAGATCGATCGTATCCAAATATTTTCTCGATTTTTTCTTTGTTTATGGGAAACCTTTGCATTGTTAGCATTGTAATTTCTGCTGATATGTTTCAATGAAATTTAAAGCTGCGAACGTTTGCAGGCCTACTTACTACTACTATAAAGACAAAAATCAGCGGCTGAAATTTATGAGCGTGAATACTTCAAGATCTAGATGAATTTCTGAGGCTTACGATTGGGGTGAAGGTGAATGCATAAATCGCGTACAAGGTTTCGCAGCCGAAATTATGAAGAAAGGCTGTAAGACAAAAATTAAAACACTTGACAGCACAGATGAAAGCACAAATGCAGCACCACGTAAAAGATCAACCGCTCCAAAATACCCGTGTAAAAATGTCGCATTTTAGCCAACTATGGGACATGTCGGTAAATATGCATAATAAGCTATTATTAAGGTTTAAAGGCTCATTCATAAAAATTTTCCATTGGTAGATCATGAAGTTGCGTCCGTGGTAAGTGAAAGATTCTGAAATCAAGGCGTTCGTTGTTTTCATGTGGAATTGGTACAACAACCCTGTTCGGGAATATGCGATATTTTTCAAGGCAGAAATTTCCCTTCGTATGCAATTATCCAAATCGTGGTCGTATAAAAGAATCCATTTTGTCAAGAACGTGATCCAGCGGAAAAAAGCCATCGTAATCGTCGCTCGATTTTCTAGAAAACATTTATTGAATCACTGTTTCGACCGGCTGCATCTCATTTACTGAACCCACCAACGAGAATACTTGACAGTAGTTCAATTCCGTGATTTTTCAGCCAAATTTATATCTTTTCAATAATCACTATAAGGAAGAAGGCAGTTTTAAATCCACGCAAGCAACTGAGACTCAAATGCGTCGCAGAATTAAAATGAGTTGTACGCTCACTTTCGACGTACTTAATTGGCTGGAGGGCCGGAGTATATTATTTTTCGCGAGTCTTGGCAGAGTAACTTTACATTCATCAGACACATCTCTTTCACAGTGTTTGCACCACGCTCGATGCTTCACCCTCTTCAGATTGCAAGGAACTTAGTGAATCAAACTGATGTGCTCGATTCTTTTGCTTTTGGTGTTGTTCCTAGCTGGAATTCATTACCATATGATGTCGTTATGACCGCTAACTTGTCGTCCTTTTAGCGACGCCCCTAGCAATGCGATGTGTTGTCGACACCTGTTGCTTGTCGACTGTCATTATATCACATGCTCATTTTCTTGCATCCCTACGTGTCTCGTTGTCTCTGCTTCGTTCTTGCACCAACCTCTTTTTGAGGTCTTAAACGCATCGTTATGTGTAACGCTTATGTTTGCGTATGTTTTATTGTTTCTCTGCATACTTATTCTATTGGAGTTGTAGTTCCACGTTATTTATTATTATTATTTTCATTACTATTATTGCTATTATTACTATCATTATTAGCGCTATTATTATTATTATTATTATTATTATTATTATTATTATTATT
>JAARMF010002032.1:18045-31945 GCA_022844705.1 Toxascaris leonina
ACCGATGATGTTGTTCTCCGTTCAGTGCCCAGAATTTTGGGTTGCAAGTTCTATGGCAGTTTCATATAGTTCAGTCGTACTAATGTGTTGTTGTCCGTTTATTTACATGTTTCATAGTATCGCTGGCCGTAATTTTTGGACGTCAGTATAATGCATACCTGCGACATGAATTAATAACGGTTCGATCACCCAAGTGTGAAGTTGAATACGCGTCATACTCAAGAAAACAGAAGAACCGCTTAGGTGAGCACCCCACCTGCGTGGAAGTTGCAGGCGGTGGCATTCGATCAAGCACAGCAACGTCGTCGTTGGACCGTTGGGAAATCCATTTTTGGAGGACGGGTTAGACTCGCAGCCGTTTTCCGTTTCCCAACTGCTGACGATGACTCGACACAACTGTTTATTCAACGAGGTGCAGCATGTCCACCAGAATTTTTCATCCCGAGGTCATTGGCTGATTGACACTCAATAAGGAAAAGGTCCTCATTGACCTCTTCGGCTTGGAGGTCTTCACAGAGTATCACGATCTGCATAGTGATTCTGACGACGAATGTTCTATGCGCTTCAATGGGGAAGTGCTTCTGACAATATGAAGAAGCGAGATTTTCCTTCGATACGAAAGGGAAGAGGATGTGGCGAACACTGGAAGAAGAGGAAAGGAAAATTAACAGATGTGATATTATGAGTATATGATTCTGGATCATCTCCGATGAGTTGCTATGAGGAACATTTGGCTGAGTCGATCGGTTTCAACCAAGCTGAACTTAAAATTTGAAAATCATATTGAATACTGGGCATGAGACTCGGTCAGAACAAGTTATTATCGACTGATATCGACCAGTTGTTTCAATAGTTTCACGCGGTGTGCGGTTGTTTCTTATCTTCTCAGCGAGGAGCAAGCAGGAGTTCTGGTCTATGTACTGCATTCCTCCTTTCTTGCATGAGAATTTAAAAGTGAGTTATGAACGATAATTAAAGTTGTGTTCATAAATTCCGCTAAATATTTATGCGGTTTTCTTGAGTACACAATGTCGATAATATACTGTTTGTGCCTATGCATATGTTCGTGTATCTGCGTATTCGTATGCTTATGCTTATGCTTGCACGTATGTTTGTGAGGTATGCGTCCGTTCGTGTATTTTCCTCTTTATGACGGTCACATTTTCGATTCTAAAGGACAGTCTTCATTTCTGGAGAAAAAAGGCTATGGGAAACTTTTTCGAGGAACATCTTGAAATGAATAGATGAGATTGCTGCTATTCCACATGAGTAAATCATCCGAGATTTTCAAGTGTTGAGTGACTGAAATGAGCTAATTTTCTCACTCGTTATTAGCAAAATGTGGTAAATATTTATGCTGAGTAGTTGACAGTGATAATGCATATACGATGAGGGCATATTCTATTCTGCTGTCACTAATCTTGTGGAAATAACAAATGAGTATCCCTCGAAAAAAACGGACAGTGAAGAAATGTCCGGTTGGGTAGCGTCCAATAAAATTCGAAAATGTGCACTTTTCACCATCCAACGGAGTCAGCGGTCGCTATATGAAGTCTCACTGACCATTCACTTTAGTTGACGACTAAATATGAAAAATTCGGCTAATTGGATCTTGCTTTTGATGCAAAAGTGAGACGGAACGGGCACAGACATACTCAGAAGAGCAAACAGAAAGTGATTATTTCCTTTTGAATGGAGTAGTGATAGATGAAGGACTTTTTAAAATCCTTCTATAGTGAACTGAAATGATTCGAAATATTTGAGAAGTGATCCGATTACTGGCAAAATCCTTCTAAAATCCTTCTATACTCGGCCAGTTCAGTTTTCGGAGATGATGATGGTAAAAACGACGTTCTCGGGAATCAACGACTCTAATTTTCATTCCTTTCCCATCTGTTAAATTCCACCTCTTCAGCGCTTTTAGCTGTTGTGCAAGCAAGATTTTGATCGCTTTTCGGAATCATTATTTTAGCGATAGCTTCGCTATCTTGAAATATCCAGAAGTTGCTCGTTGGCGGTATTTTGAAAGTTGCCCATGGGTAACGATTCCTGGAGTCGAATCATTCAAGAAATATTGCTTTTAACCACAATATTGGTTTCCCAAACGCATCTATGCGTTCAATATTTGCAAGTATATATATATATATATATATATATATATATATATATATAACTGCAACCATTGCAGGTAACTCTTTATGTAGTTTGTATTTTGCTAATATTATGTGTGCTTTGTGCGGATTTCTATTTGTTACGACTTGCGAGACGATTGCAACGACGAGCATATTCGTTGAACGAAGCTAATCACCATATGGAAAGAATGCTAAGGCGAGAGAATGACTCATTTCAACGGTATGATTTCGAGTGATTAAATGCTTACTTTCCCGATGTCCCATGTCTACTTGCATACTTGTTCGTTCTTCGACCATTCCAGCTTATCGGGTTAGGTGAGGTTTCAGACAACACCGATTCATGAGGGTCGTATCAACTGAGATGTCAAAATCAATGAGATCACTTCTTGTATCAAAAGATGCTCATAAAAAAATCAAACAAAACGAAATCACTTCCCAGGAATACCTTGAATACCCTGAACAGCTGTGATTTTGTCGATTTCATCGTCCTCTCCATCGATGCAGCTAACAATTTTTCCATCTTTTGCGAACCTTAGTTCGCCGCATCCAAACAGCACCATAATAGACGTCGCAGCGGATTCTACTTTCCATATTGCTGTGGCTGGTTGTAAATCGCCTGGTGGCCGGACTGCTGGCGGCCGGCTAGAATTCGGCTATTCGGAGTTCCGTTCTCCTAGCTTTTCTTCTTCCACGAACCACCTATAAGACAAGAGGGACTCAGGAATACGATGCGATATTAGTATAACAGCCAATGGCAATTCAAGTATTTTGCAAGTGAATGCATATTTAGTCAGTCAAACTTTTGTTTAGCTTCAACTTCAGTATATTCACGACAGCAATAAATATGAGCGAATCATTTGCTTGACGTTTGTTGATTCTCATAAAGCCGCATAAGAAAAAAAAAATGAAAAACGTGAATTAAATTATTTCTATTTAGGTTAATTAAAGAATCGACAGTTCCACATTGATTCATCATTCGTTCGATTCCCATCGAATTGCTACCTGTCGTCTAGAAATACGATCCAATCGTGCAATAATTTATTCTATTCATGCATGATTTTCTATAGTGAAATTGCGCATTTCATAGGAAATTATTCCATGCCACAAACGTTATCGTTCAAATGAGACAGTTTAGTTGGGTATTTTTAGAAGCTGTTATATAATGGGCTATACTCGCATATAAGCTATATCTGAGTAATGAAATTAAAACAACATTGCCTGAGGCATTTTTTTTGTTGTTGTTAAGTTTGATTATTCTGCAGACCAAAAGTGCGATGTTGAGGCGTTGATTCTTTCATCTCGATGGTATTTTTTATCTTCTTAGAAAAATATAGGCCGAATGTAATAAAAAATTTATGTGTATACTTTTGGAATTTCTTTGAGGAAAGGGAAAATCCTCTAGTTTTACTTCAATTGTTTATACTCATTTAATGTATAGGTGTTGATATGTATATAGGGTTTATTTGTTTCTTTTTTTTTTATTACTGCTTCTCTCTGTTATTGTATAATCCGACAATCTCCGAAGTACAAGAATAAAGATTTGACATATCTCAAAATCGGTCAGAGGACAGCACAGCTAAAATTCAGAGTGCGCATTCCGTCGGAGAACGTCTCGGAAAAATCCATTGCCTTCGAAGCGGCAATCAAGCGAGCTAAATGAATTGTCGTATAGCAAAATTTAGTCTGTCGATTCTAAAACTTGTCCAGAGGTTCCGCTAAGACCAAAGGTCCACTCTATTCGAACGACCACTTGTTTCTAAACTGTTATCGATTGGCCTTTAAACTTGTGAAGCAAGTTTCAGTGCTTATCAAGTGATAAGCTGGAGCGTGCCTTTTTTCTTCTATCATGCCTAATTTTTATTCCTTACGATTTATTTCGCTTTATTCGTAGATGTTTTGACGTTTTTAATTATTTTATTCGTTTTTTTCGTTCTTTATTTTCAGATTTTATCTGGATTTTGCTCCATGATAAAGAATTCAAATAAGTTTTAGTTGTAAGGTACGCTGAAATCGATGACCCGTTAATAGAAAAATGGAAATGGACGAAGAAGTTCTATCAGAGAGACTGGTACATCGTGCACGGCGAGTAAACCACTCCATACAACACCATTGCTATAGAAGTTTTTGGAAATTACAAGAGAAACAAAACGAAGTTATAACACAAATTGTGCTTTACAAATGAATACTTCCGGCAGTCTCAATCGTATTTGAGCTGATAAGGAAGCTGCCTCATGTTCTTTTTGGCGACTTACATAACTTCTGAATATATACGAATGCAAATATGAGAATACTCTACGCAAATTCTGATTGCAACCAACGCAAACCCAAATCTCAGCGATTAAAAAAAAAAGTTTAGCTGGCTAACACAATGAGGCTGATGAAGGTCGGTGATTCTAAGACCGTTTGCTAACGGATCATTTTCAGCGGGGCCATTCCAACTATGGTATATCCTAAAGCCGTGCGGATCATCCACAACAAATATTCGAGAGTTGTCATATTTGCTCAACCGTAGTTGAGATAAATGCAAATATTCTCGTCATAATTTTCATCGCATTGTGATATAGATTTGTATGTATGTATATGAAAAGGCAACAAACAATATGGAACAAATGAAGAACATACATCAGATGCATCTATTCATTTAATGCAGTGAGTGAATGTTTGCAGCGATGTTGTTCATCAATTCGTAATTGCAACTATATTAGTATTGTAATGCTAATCGATGGTCAATGATACGAAAATAGGGCTCAACGTTGTTTCCAAATATCAAATTAATCGTTGATGAAAGATTTGATAATAGCATTCACCCGATCGGAAATGTTCGGATGAGTTTTTATTGATAACATAGTTTGTCTGTATTTTTTGAACGTTGAAAAACCTATCAGTACGGCGTACTTCTTCCTTCCATAGAGTCATCATTTGCCTTCTGGTATATTCTGAGAAGATTACAGTGAAAATTGAATATATAATTCTAAGCTTTTTTCGAGTTTATCTGAGTTAGCATAGAGTACCAACTAGCTTTTCGAGTGAGCGCAGCAATTCCTCAGCATATGCAGCAATAGATTTTTGTTGTTGCAATAGTTTCCACACGAATTGCACTATTGTTTTGTAAAAGAAAGTAATATGATGTATGCTGCTTGCATATATGCATATGCATATGTGAATGTTTACATATGCTTCTCTGCCTTTTCACTAGCCACAGGTGGATAATCATTGAAGCTATATCATTCATTGAATTCGGTGCTCATAGTATTCTTCATAGAACTTATGTGATCATAATTCTTGTTGATTCACCGATTCTGGAAGAAGTTATGGATATTTTGCGTGGAAAAATTTGCTCACATTTTGTTCCTCTTAACTTACATTTCACAGTGCTAGGCAACGTGAATTTAGCGACAATAACCTAGTCCCCACGTCAACGGTAGTCGTGGAGGGGGGAGGAGTGGGATGCGGTTTTGCGCATTAACTTGGTTCCCCTTTCCGTGTTTAGCCCACATTTTTTCAACTTGGCTTGATAAAACACTTCCATCTGACCATCCAACCACCTTACATCATGCATAGTGTGCTGGAGTAAAGATCGTGACCACTGTTATACGTCATCTGCAGAATCAAATTTCCACTACGACGTAACGCTTATCATTGACGTCGACTTGATTAAATGCCTTCTCAAGAGCACAACAAAAGTTGCATCTGAAGACTGATGCAGCGCTCTTCAGAAGGTCGCATAATGAGTTATGCAGAAAGCCTAACGAGGCGAAAAACGAGACGTTATTCGGTTGTTAGAGATGCCAATTCGAAATATGCCTCGAGGCATCATCTAACGATATCGTGATAGTCGGCTTCATGCCACCGTAACCATACCATCTCATTGAGTAGCCGAATGCGGTTCATGTTCAAGTGCCATAGTTCTGCGCCTATCATTTACCACCGTTTTTTTGATCACTTGAACCAATTTTTCTTCATTATTCATGCATGACCGCAATTGCACGAATGAAATGATGCAAGCCTCGTTTCATACAGCTGCATGAGATCTCCGGTTTTGTTATGTTCTGTTGCATCTCCAGTTCTTGCTTCGTATCATAGCTGAAAGAGCGACAATGCTCAATTAGCGAAGTTTGCGGTGAGCGGTGATTGTGGTACTGACAGACTTTTCCTGAGCCTATTTATCAAATTTGAACAGTGCACCAACGAAGAGGATGCTCAGGCTTGGCTGGAAAGAGAAGTGCAAGTGGCAGAACGCTGTTAAATTCAGGCCAATTTCCTTATTGCCCAGCTTTCTCTATCATTCACTGCTGAACGTTTCGGGCAATATCCAGCACAGCAGAGAGGTTTCAACATTAGACTTGAGGCCATCAGTATTCAAAATTTCCGAAACGATGTTACTAGCACATGTGGTAAGAACTCGCGTTAGACAATTTGTAGCGCATAGACGTCAGGATTATTGCTAGAGTCTGCTATGCTCATTATGAGTCACCAGCCCACCATGACTCATCGGCTCACTATGATTCACCACCTCGCTATGACTCATCAGCTCATTGTGACTCATCACCGGATTCTTTTCATTCACTGCTTTAATACTGCTGTTGTTTTGACAAGCTTAGCCTCTTGGTAATTTTTATTTAAATTGTGTTCTGGCTGTTCTCTTTTTTTTTCTGATAAACCGATGAGCTATGTTTTCTTTCCCGTTGTCTATAAACGAGTGTGAGACTCGTTCTGCTCACAGTAAATCTTTGCAGAAGCAAGTTTTTATTCAAAACTTTAAATTTGAGCGCATTTTGTTCATCAACGATCGCCATTTCAACTATTCACTATGGACGATACTTTTGCAGTATTCAGGATAGCACGATTATGAACACGATTCAGGATTATTTAGCTTTCATAGATTCAAATCTATCGANCGATTATGGATTATTCAGCTTTCATAGATTCAAATCTATCGAATATACATCCGGAAAGCAACAGTCAGACGGCTTCATGAATTAGCTGATGCGGAACGAAATGCATACGCAATTTAATATAGTGCAAGTGTGTTGCATTTATTCGACGCTATAGGTGAGAGTTTTTTTTTTTTTTTGAAAATAACATCTACAGTAGCAGAAGCTTTATGAGCACAATCCATAGAATGTCGCATAATACGGTATTCGTTGCAATGTTTGCAAACAATAGCCGCCGATAAAGCCGCATAGCCAATCATCCTAAAGAGAAAACGAATCATGGATGCCAACAAGCGTCACATCAGTCCTGTCGATCCTCTTAGAATTTATTGATATTTGCTTAATTGAATGCTNATCCTTAGAATTTATTGATATTTGCTTAATTGAATGCTACTCATCATTTCTATTGGTTAGCTATTTCTAATTCATAGAAAATTTGCTATGATCGCATGTTATTAGCATATTAAGCTATTTGCAATTATTCGCACTACGTTCGAATTCAGAAACTTTTAGACAATTCGAAATTATTTCCGCATTCTTAGCGAAGGATTATTTTCTTGTTTATGATCTTCCCATAACAAAGTACCGATCAATTAATAAGTCTAGCTAATAAATACGCTTAAGCCGCATCGAGCAATTGCCTGTTAGATAATGGAGCTTCTCCCCCCCCCCTCTCCCCCCTCCCCACCCCTCCTCCCAATATATTTGAGACTTAGGCTATATTAAATCTTCAGCAATTATCAATCTAATATATGGAGACAACTTTGAATTCATCCCTCGAATCATTGATGACCACCAACACTGCAATAGTCACTTATTTGCAGTATCAAACTGATGATCTCATATAAAAATTGGACAAGTGAACTAGATGAATAGAGATGAGATATGACGTATGTTTATCTATTCTGCATTGCTNCGTATGTTTATTTATTCTGCATTGCTTTATTTCCGTGCTATTTGCACGCATGAAAATCCACGTCACAAAAGCATTGAAAATATGATGAGAATATTTGCGCTTATCGCAATTGTAGTTGAGCAAATATGACGATTCTTCGACACCATCTGCACGGAGTCATGCAAAAGCGAAATTCCCGGAGTCCCCAACCAAATTTATGTTGATTGCAGAATGCACCAGCACAGTTCCCCAATGATACTAGGCGAAGTTTTATTTGTTTCATTGGTTTTGCTTTCGAATCACAAAATGATCGCTATTCACATCAACATCAGAGTGATCGCCACAAACAACTGAGCTTCACGACTCTCGGTGTTGGACTAGAGGCGGTGATAAGCTTTGTTGAGGGAAATTCTTTCATCAGAAGCCATGCAGATCATTGAGAATACATGTGACAACATCCGTATCTACTCAATTAAGGTTGCACTAGGAGCAAGCATTTTCATCCGAAGCTCTGCACACTCCGCACACTCAGGAAGAAAGAAAACTAAACGATGAAAAACAAATATATGCTCGTAACATATTCCATTCATCCACTCCAATATGTAAAAATTCGGAAGCCTTCTCAAATTTGTTGCTACAAAGTTGTTGATATCACAGCTTGAAAGCTTTAATGGAGGCCAGCTTTTAGTGCAACCCAAAGTGGCTTCCTATCTGTGAGGCATTTTCTTGACTGAAATTCTTATCACACCTAGCAAAGAAAATTGCCCCCAGCAGACTTTGCCGCTTCACTTTGCAAATATACTTTATTTTGTTTCATTCAAAAGACGACTTATGTCGTTCCCACATCATTCATTCGGGTATCATTCGTGATAGCATCATTGGAGATAAAGCCGTCAACAATATTCTCGCTGGAAGCAATATGAGGCGTCTTTTACCATAATTGCTGTCGAGGTCATAGCACATATGAGTCAGTATGACTAACAAATATCGACCACAAAAGATCCATAGAAGAAATGAGGAACTCATCCAGACAACGTTTCTTTTCGCTTGTATAGATTCAGTCTTATTCATACAATTTGCGGATTATAAAAACGTGGCGACACAAGCCATATATCCAACCCAACTATTGAATAGTCTTGATAAAGATCTCTACAATTCATGCAATGTTTTAGTTGGCCGTTCNTAGTCTTAATAAAGATCTGTACATTTCATGCAATGATTTATTTGGCCGTTTGGTAGATGAATTTGAGAGTCGGTATTGCGATCTACGCCATCCAAACATCACATTGGTATTGCGGTTATGTCATGGTTAACTCTACACCGTTCAAACATTACAATTTCGGCTTTCATAGCCTCTCGATTAAAAAATATGTATAAAACTATGCGAAAATCCATAAAAGTTCAGTACCAAAAAATATGACTAAGATTACAAACAATCAATACCTCAATCAGGCAACAACATGAGATTTTTGAGTCTTTTGTTGAAATCAAATACCAGGAACATCATCGGTTCACGCTTTCCAAAGGCTGATGACTAAGAATTTGATAGCGTAAGTACTTTGTCAGTCGTACATATTCTCTGAGCCAAGTAGAGAAAACGCTTATGTCTCATGCTTAATGCAATCCACTAGGAATAGCTACTGAAGCTAAAATGTCAACGAATTCCTTAGCTATTTCAAAACACAAGCAAATCACTGAGACAAAAGCATCAAGATTTTATTGACCTTTGCGGCATATTAGCTTAGTGAAGTAACTGTGTATATGTTATAGCATCTACTTCTGGGTGATTATATGGCTAGCAAGTTGGCTTGCGATGACCAAGAATGGGTCGACAATAAGGCAAGAAAACTTTGTTGATATGCACAAAGCTTGGGCAACGACATACCTTCATAACACAGCCTTTAGGACGTGTAACTGCGACAACGGCTACCGAATATTATGAAGAAAAATTCAAATCTCGCAGCATCATAGTCCCTAGATCCCAGAGATCCTGGATAGCATCTTCAGCAATAGACAGTGCTTCTCCATTTATTCGAATAGGCACTTCGTCTTGGAACACGTCTCGAAATCTGAAACTACCAATTCCTCGACTAATCAGTGACCTCCTCCGAAACTTTCTATAGAAATTCGTAGTCGAAAGATCGTTCTCGAAGTAAGGAAGAGACGTTCGTTCCAGCGATAAAAAGTCTTCATATGACCGATAACTCACACCGTCATTTTATTCTTTGCTGAAATAAATTTATGGATATGGCGATAGGATCGATTCCAGATCCTTCGCATCGATTTCCATTCGATAATCGAATAATTACATAAAATGCAATCAAATATTGAATACAAGAAATAATATCCTCATATTCCAGTTAATCGAACGCTCACATCTAGCTAATGCGAAAAATTTCATTGCCTGATTGATGTCAAATAGATAAATGAACGATGCAAAATGCTCGGAGAACTCTTCCCCAACTTCAAAAGTCTTTACTTTCATCAGAAAGCGAAAGGAAAATATGAAACAAATCAATAGAAATGCATACAACTCGCATAGACGACATCATTACAGAAAATTTTTGTGAATAAATGTTTGAAAAATAACATAAAAGAATGGCTTGTGATATATTAACGAGTAAGATTATTAGAATTTCTCAGGTGAGAGTTTATTGGCTCCTTTGTTGCAAATTATGCAGTTATTGTGGCTCAAAGTTTCCGGTCATCATCGCAGGATGAATTTCACCAATTTTGCTTCATTTTAGATTTCTGCTGTTGTTGTTGTTGCTGCTGCTATTGCAAGTTGTAGCTACTTGCTCAAATCTCATCAGCGATTTGATGAAAACAACCATATGAATCGACCGACGTTAATGTAAACTTACAATCGCGATGAACCTTTCGATAGCGTTGCACTCAAAACAATGAATTTATGTGAACTTTTCGATAGTGACACTATCGGATTGGATTCAATTGTCAGCATTCATTGTTGAGTAAACATATTTGATAATGATCTTTACTCTCGGCGATTGAGAATGACTCATCATCTGATGGAATTAAATCACTCGTTGCAGCATTTATCATTTTCACGAGAAAATAAAATATAGAAAATGGAAGATGGCATAAGGCATAGTTCTGCATTTAAACTGATATGATTATAAGGTTGCATTCAATGTCTTAGTCGGTAGCAATACGCCTAATAATGCTTCATTCTTGCTGCTGACCATCTATGGAATTTTCCACCGAGAGCACTGTTTGCTTTTTGCTTCTTTTGGCTTCATACAACTCCTTTCAGAACAACTCTGAATTACGAGTTAATTGGTCGCTACGCTTATGTACCCAAAATCATCCAGAGATCGAATGCAGAAAGGGTCACGATGCAGAAAATATTCACCGAATATCATCATTNTTACAGCTTTCATGAGTTGCAAGCGCCGAATTGTGCCAAGCTTATAAGAGTTATTGAGGAGTTCACATCCTCATAGCCGCTCGTTTTGAGGCTACGTTCAAAGAAAGCTACAAGAAAGAAGTTTACTGGAGTGATCTCACACCAGGATGTTTGCCACAAGACGGATTTAAAATCAAGCAAAATCAATTGCTTTCGAGTAATCATCGCATTATTAGCCTAGGCACCTGAAATGCGCGAACGGTTTCGAATGACATGGAACAACGAACTGAGCATAAAAAACACGGTTCTGGATGCAGATTCTTTGTGGTGATTTCCCGAATAACGAGCTTATTGCTCTGAGGAACCGTTTTTAAGCAAAACATATCAAGCTTCTACATTTCAAAAACCGTATATGTAGGTGCAGCAACATGTATATCTAGTTGCCCCTATTTCAGTTCATTCGACGTGTTCGTATGATTCTCGCAAGCAGAAAATGCTGAAGTTGAAGTTCAGCTCCAACTCCGGTTTCAAATATCAGTGTGGTGCCCTTGTTTCTTCAACTACACGACTTCATCATTTTTCTAGCTCGGTTCACGTCCCGACTCTCTAGCCTATCAAAGAACGAGAGAAGACTTCCATAAAACGTTCACTGGATTATCGCAACCTATATTAAATATTGAAATCAATCTATGTTATGGCATTCATCTTTATGAATCGACACATTCGCCATCGACTTCACGATGAAAGTTCTTCCCACGAGATCAAACATCATTTTTATCCTCAAAACAAACGTATGAATTTGAAGGTTCATAACATTAATTTCAATAATGCAACCGTTATAAAGTCTAAAATGACTTTAAAGGATGAACTAGGAAGTGATTTTACCAATCCAGCTAGTATTGTTGTGATAATCGAGTTTTCGCACTACTCCTGAAGTTTCCTATTGCCATATCCGTCTCCTCTTGCCATACGATTGTTTAGGACAGGATGATGCTATGGCAGCAAAATTGTGAAAAACGAAACGCTAAATAGAGCATAGAGCATAGCGCTATTTAAAGCAATTCGCAAAATAGATGCAATGCTTAATATTAGCATTACTCGATAAATCTTTTTAGTTGTATTTTTTCTTTCTTATTTATTTATCTTCCCCTTGAGAAAATTGATTAGTGCTAAAGGTGGATTGTCAAGAAATTCCCCCTCTACGAAACGTCACAGGAAATTCAATTGGTTCAATAAGTGCACCAGCGAAATACAATAGGCCTAAAAAAATAAATATTTTTTCAAACCTTCACTTAGAATACTGCCAATGCTTTTGGTTGAGCTGGATAATTGCACCAAAAAAAATTTTTTTTTGTTCTGCTTCCCTTCTCTTCCTCTTTTGCAAGCATACCTTAGTCATACTCGCTAATATTTCCGCTGCTATTTTATGCATATCATACCGGTAGTAGTCGCGTAAATAGAGCGAATCGTTAATGTCCTTTGTATGATCCGCGGTGTTTTCGGATGCGTATAAATACTCGCTTATAAATGATAACTGCAATCAATCTTTATTTGAGTGGTGGTGATGAGAAGCACATTTGTCATTGCCCTAGTTGTGCTTTTGTGCATCCTGATGAGCGTTGATGCTCGTCGTTCTCGAGGTCGTGGTAGAAGAGATCGCACCACTACGACACCACCACCCGTTGATATTGAAGTATTTCAAGGAAATTGTCCATTCGATTTCGTCGGCCTTTGTTCAACAAGGGATCCATTCGCTCGTTTGAGACAGCCAGATTTCTTGAAGAATGTATCCGATGCGGGTTTCAAAGATTTCTGCCGAATCGTCAAAAACGAAACACTAACGAAAGCTCAACGGAAAGCGCAATTAATTGGATGGGCCGAAAAACAAGGCGGCGGCGTTTATGTAAGTAAAACTTCACTTTCAATAGATGAAGCATTCAGTTAAGTGGGCATTTAGAACGACTGAAATACCCGCATATTCATTGCGAGCGCTTCGTTGCATTCTACAGATTATACTCATCGAAATTTATAACACACAACACCAAAATCTATTTATTATACATTAGACGAATACCATCGCAATTCCCTTAGAAAAAATAATGAATCGCTTTTGAGGAGTTTACGAGATCTGAGGAATTCCTAATTTTCTCCTTTCGCTTAATACTGACATAAAGTTCTCCGATGCGAATTTATTCATAAATTTATACGAAAAGATCGGTATTAAAGTGAGGAAACATCTATATGTATTCATAAAAATTTTTTCTTTCACTTCGATTGTTTTGTTAGTTGCAAATTTTGAAGCGAATTACTTGAGACGCTCAAATTTGTTGGATTTTACCTTTCTTCAAACGTTGAGANGAATTTGTTGGATTTTATCTTTCTTCAATCGTTGAGACATTACGTTCAAACAGCTTCCGATAGGATATCCTTGCATGAGGTTGTGATTTCTTAATTATGGCATCAAATTTGCATATGCATATTTGCAATGAGTGGTCGAATTGCAGCTTCACAGACAAAAAAAAAAATAAGAAAACTCTTTGGTTATAAAGAAAAACAATTGCCGTTTTAGGGT
>JAARMF010002033.1:0-14451 GCA_022844705.1 Toxascaris leonina
AGGCACATCCGATGCATCCCTAGCTAAAAGTGCCATTACTATACAGATTGGCGATCGTTTAATAGATGTGGACGGAAAAGCGCTTACAAACAGAGAGGATGCGAAGAGAGAGATGGTCACTGCTATAAAGAAAAACAAAAAGGTTATAAATTACACTTTTACAAGTGCACAAGGTGCTGCTCAGTTGTTTACAACTCAAGTTCTTTCCATGCGTTATGAGTGGATTCCTAAGAAGCAGAGCGGTAATTTGGATTCATCACCAACGGGTAAAAAATGCAATCGAGAAAGGCTGTAAAAATTTTTATAGTAGTGTTCCATCGGACTTTTTTTTATNGGGGGGAGGGAAGGCAGACTGAAGTCGGCATCGACTCGCACATCATGAAATGCGCATCGCGAGAAGCATAAATGGGCAAAGATGGCCGCTGTCGGCGAGCTGAGGCGTCAACATACTTCATACTGCTCCACTACGCCAGCATCTTTATCCACATTTCCCGTCCACGCCTTCTTGCAAACTTTGCAATGCAAATTCAACTCGGGACTTAACCGATCCGGGCATAAGGTTAGAGAGAAGTTGCCGCGGGAATAATGCTATCATTTGTGGCCAGTAGCCCATATTTGATGAGGGAAAAAAAAGGCTAACTTTACTCTGTAGCATATTTGCTGCCTTGCAGTTTAAAAGCAACGGTTCAGGTAAGCTTCATCGTGGAGCGGCCTGAGTCAAGCGAAGCAAAATGCTGGGCCAAAGATGCACTCAAATCGGCGTCGACTCGCACATCGTCAACTGCCCCTCGCGAGAAGCATAAATGGGCAAAGATGTCTGCTGATCAAAGAGCCCGGGCAAGTTTCACTCACCCTTTATACTGCTCGACTACAACGGCATCTTTCTCCATATTTCCCGTCTGTACCTCCTGTGCATGGTGGTGGGGGCGCAGACAGTGCGTTTTCATGGATGCATTTGTGAGTGCTCTTATGTCTGTATATGATCTCCAACTTGAAGCCTAAAAATGTGTTTCCACATTTTGTTGGATATAATCCATTCAAGAAATGCGAATTTTGCGTAAAGCGTGATATATCCGGAAACTAAAGTTCTCGTCTTTTTTTGCAGTTCCGAATGGATCTTTCATTCCGGAGGGCTTGGAGCCAATGCATGCAAATCTGCGGGATCCGCTTGCCACACCGTTGATTCTTTTTTGGCAAAATTACACTTTTTGCTTCTGCAGCATTTATGAAATCGGTCGGATCGTAGTGGGCGAAAAAGGTTCCGCTCACTTGAGGTACATTTTTTGAAAGCTCGTGCAAACTTTGCGTCGGGCAAAAGTGAGCATGCGCGTTTCAGCGTAATCGGTGTCGTAGACGGTCGTAATTCGCGAGCTTTTGACGTACCGACTAATTGTTTGGATAGTTATTGTTGGCGTTTTAGAGCCGACCAGCTTGCTCCGTACACCCGCTGAGACGAAATCTTGCAGCCGAAGGAATCTGTCGATGACCTCCTTGAGATTCCTGTCCACACCAACAACTAGCGCAATGCTGCACCCCTCATTTCTCACTAAACCGGCCGGTAGTACCAGCATCATTACGAAGGCAGATATTTTCCAAGCTCCTGTAATGCTCCTTAGAATGTCTCAATATCGCATGTAGCATATAGCAGCCCTGTTACTCTGTGCAGTGTTGTTTTTAAACTGTTCCTACCTTCGTTTTCTTAATATATTCATCTCTTTTGCAATGTGCATTCAAGAACTCTCAATGCATCTTGGGCCTGGAAGTACCGCAAAGGAGAGAATTAGATTTTCGACTAAAACGGATATATTACGTTCGTTTTCTTTTCGAGTCATTCGGGTATGGAATCAACTACCAGCTGACATTGTGGAAGCTAGTAATCTCACCGCTTTTAGAGCGAAATTAGCCCATTTTGACTTACTGTCCTTGAGGGGAATAGACGGCCGGCCAGTATGCTGTTAATATGTATATCACCTCGGTTCAGCTTTTTGTCAGCACTACCACATTCGCGATACTTGAATGCTTACGTTTTAAATATCGTCAATTTCTCCACATACTATGGTATGTTTCTTTGTGGTTAAATAAAACAATTTGAATGAATGAATACGGCTTGAGCTATGGAGAAAGATAGGTGAATGGCTGTCGCTAGACGTTGTAGGAGTCACTAGACGTTGTATGTACGGCTAACGACGATCAAGCTAGTCAAGGCTAATGTTCCAGCAAAATATGGGCTCTAATGCTGTGATTTATTCAGGCATCGGCGGCAGCTACTAGCGAAGGTACTGAATGCACGTTGCGCACGACTGAATGAAACTCTCGAACGGAAACGAAATGAAAATCACTTCTTTCTGATGTCACCACTCATCGTCTTTGCAGTTGACTGTCACAATAAATACTTCCGTCTTGTTACGCTCGTCCGACTTTTTTTTTCCAACTGAAGATGTCGGCTCGAGTATATATCGTATAGCAATTGTTTATTCCCAGCTGATTAATCTCTGTTCACGCCAATACTCCAGCAAAGCGCTTTGCAGTTTGTGCGCTGCTCATGCTAGAGAAGTATGCAGACTTATCGATACACTTTTGCAAAATCGCATTTCCAGCGAGTATTTCATATGAGTTACTTTCAGTCTGAAAGTGTTCGTATGCATGTTTGTCCACCCATAGAAGATTTCAACTCTGAAGATGTTGGAGGTGGATTCGTGAGCTTTGATGAGTATAGTCTTCACCGCAGTATCTTCTACTGAGTTTTCACTAAATCTTTCAATTTGGAAAGCAGCTGCAGACGCTCCAGCATACTTGCAAATCTGCTAGAGTTCTGCGTTCGTGTCAAGTTTTTTCATGAACCATGGCTACTTTAATGCCGGCCCAGAAGTGTACTCACTGCGGCTGTAATCTAGTAGAACATTATGATGAATACGTTTCCTATTCATCAGCTGGAATGTGTGGCATACGATGATAAGGCGGAATTAGTATGGCGTATCGTCCGTTGTAGGGTGGTCGGTAACTCGGTGGTAGAGCTTTCGCATCTTAAGCGAGCAGGCCCGGGTTCGATTCCCAGCTGATCTCCCAGCGGATCGCCAGAAGGCTGACCACCAGGCGTTCCAAAAATCAGGTCACAGACATGTGTGGCTGCCAGCTGCATCGATACGGGAATCGGTGAAACTACAGCCAAGTGCGGCTGTCATCAATACGGAATGTCTTTGTATCTTTATATCGTCCATGGTTGTCAGTTGTTCAAATGATACTAGCATCTATGAGTGTGCGATATTGGCTAATTGCTCATATCCTTATGGTAATGTAAGATATTTCAAAGACTTTCTCCTTCAATGTGAATGGATAGGAATGATTCATTTGGTAGTTGGAATTGAGCGACAGAGTTCTATATTTGTATGTTGAAGAGATTTCGAGACATTTGGTTGGAGGGAGAGGATTCGTTGCTCGCAATTGGGACTTTTCCATGGATCGGAACACGTCATTCCTGCCTTTTTCTAAATGTTCGAATATCGGTTTTCAGTAAAGCTCGACTTCATCTAAGTCATCGATTGATGTTTGCATTTGACATTCTATGATGTCGAGAGCAAGTCCTATGAATTGCACGCAGTGGGTTCCGATACCCCAACGAGTGTCGCTTCTAGAATTGGGCGCTAAAATCAATGACGCCGCTTTTCATAACTCACTGAATATCGTCCTTCAGTGAAGCCCATCGGTTCGGATCCGATATGCGTCGTGCCTAGTCTGATGTAGTTAACATGCTAGATGGACGACGCCTATTCGATTGACGTCACTGAAGAGCCAAATGGTCATATCAATGTCAAGGTCATGCTCAATGATGCTTCTCGATGCTTGAGCATGGCTGATTCGATTTTTACATCAATCTATGAAGTGGACTGTTCTCGCAATTCCCAAATTTTAAACCACGTCAATGACGTCGATGTTTCCACTATTCAGAGCGTCACGATGGGGATGTCAATTTTCCTTATTATAAAATTTCACGAGATCGACAGGAGTGGTGTTTTCGAAAATTTTTAAAACTTTATCCCCTATTGACGAAGTCGACACATTTAATCAATCGCAATGCCCATTTCAGTTTCGAACTGCCACTGAGCTATGGAAATCAGGAGGCTATATGAGCTCTCAGTATGCAGGCTTCCGCGTAATTGACCAACTGACCAATGATGTCATTTCAATCTACATACCATACACCAATTGTCTATTGACCTGAACTGCAACTTTGCGGACGTTACGTTTCACACCTTCTTGCTGTCCATGCTCAACTACTTTTGTATGTTTCCACCACCTCGAGACATTGAAATAAAATGATAGCGAATATAAAGAAAGTATGATAGCGTGTCACAAAGACAAGCAAAGTGTGTGCTTGTGCAGTTCTGCTAATCAAGCTAACAAGTTTCACGGTTCGCTAATAAATCATAGAATATATGCAGTGATGCGCTCACATCTCACTGAATCGACAGGTCATAATAACTTGCAAAGGATTGATCCTTGGAGATGTTTTTCATAGGCCGGTCTTCTACGGTCATGTTGGCCACCGCATAGACAGATTCTCTATGCGCATTCAGGTGTCTTCAGCTCCCTTCATATTCAACAAGTCAGCTTACAAATTCGTATTGAGGTTCGTTTTATGTTGCGTCGGGGATTACGTAAGTCAAACACCATAAAAGTTGTGTCTTAGTGCCCAGGTGAAAACTGCCAGATGAAAAGATATATCCATGCACGTACAAGTACAAGCAGACCCTGCCGAAGAGTCTTTCATGACAATGCGCGCTTTACGAATATAACTCCCTAGGAGCGTTGAAGACGATTTTTCCATAGCCCATGAGCGCTGAAGACGATTTTTCGATAGCCCATTTCTTACTCCTAGGGATAAAGCTGGTAGTAACAGAAAGTGTTTTCGGAACCAGGAAACCCAGCTAGGGTTTGAAATTGGTGATTCAATCCATTAACGATGAGTTGCGATTTCCGAAAGAAGTACAGGAAGTGTCGAGAGTTTGTCGCTCCAAGCCTTGTGGCCTAAATCTTTTCAGGTTTGGCGAGAACTTGTTACTGAGGAATTGATGTTATGGATGTTGCGATGGCTATACCTATCTATAAAATTCACCAGGTTAGCTGTTGTGTAGAAATCTAGTTTAGATTAGACGGACAATAACCGGACTGTGTACACATACATGCGAGCAAACATGCAGACCCACAGAGACGCGCAAAAAGGCGCGGACATACAGATGAACAACGGACAAACGGACGAGAAATGTCTCTCTAGAAAAAAAATTTATCGCGCTTTTCCACTTAACATTCGCTTTGGACTACGCTGTTCCAGATGTCGAGCTCAAATTCCTTTGTTTCACTTCACTTTGATTTTAGGTTAACTTCAAAACATACTGCGTGACATGAGTTAATCTATTTTGGGTTCATTGGTTGTACTATCCACAGCTGGCGATTTTGCGCTATAATCAGAAACAACAATACAACTCTTGGCTCTCCGCACACTGGACTAAGAACAAGGGAAATGATAAAACAATATTTTTGCATAAACAATATTTTGTAGTGCATACTGTATGATCTCGCACACAACCTTTCTAATAGTGTGATAATCAACTGGAGATCTTGCAAATTTTAGAAGTGGTTTCAGGTTCGTGACCTTTCTGCTCATCCCACTTCATACCTATTCCTGCAGTTTTTCTGAATGATAGAAATTCCGTGACCTAACTTCCAATCCCATCATACCATTCCTATTCCCTCCGCTTCCAGGATAGAAAGTAGTGGTTTCTGTGATGAGGGGATTTTAGAACTCTTGCGATTAGTCCCACCTGAAGTAAATCATTGTTTATCCATATACCTAACCACTCAAATCACAATTCGCTAGACTACTAACGAAGAAGCCAGTCATCCAGTTCCAGCTTGCTCATATGCTAGCAAAAACCTCGGTTAGCCAACAAATATCTTGGAGTGTCCTCATTGAGAGAATTTTAAAAAGCTGATTTGGATTCTTGTGTTTGATCTGTCTTCCGTTTTTTCTGAGGAGTAACATCTGCGCATGGATAAGGAAGGACTTTCTTCAATAAAAAGGCCGTTTCTATTTCTATAATTTCGCATAATCCCCTAACTCTCTCGCCAATATTCAAGAAGTTTCGATCAGTGTGAAAAGCGTCACCTTAGCACCTTTGATAGTAAGACACCAACTTAAGCTTTTTTGGATTATTTCAGGGCCTAGACGTCCTCTGTCCTGTACAATTAGCTGCTCGTGCAACATCCTTTCCCCAAACGATGTAAAACCGTACAATCGACATTATGCACATGAAAATACTGCTCTAGGTCCTACACTATCAGCATCACCCCACCTATGTAGTTCTAAAATTCCTCAGTATAAACTCTTAAATTCTCGCGCCATTTATTTCAGAGGAGATTTTCACAAATCACTAATCCGCCTCTACCTTCGACTATATGAGACCTTCCGTACGCTCAATTTTCATCAGACAAAGGAATTGAAGGATGGATATAACACCACAAGAAGACGGTCTCAGTGCTTGAGAAGTGACCACAGTTCTTCATCACCGTTTACTATACTTTCAAATCCATCACAAAACACTCCTTGCTTTCGCGATAACGACTATGACCAAAGATGCACCTGCGGACATCCCGTTCCCCCGCCCCCCAATTGTCGCAAATAAAGCAAAGTCCGCAAGAAAGCGACCCGCATAACTTATAAGTTGAGAGGTATCCTAGATGATAATAGTGATCTAAGCAAAAAGCGACCAAAAAAACTGTGTGATAATTTTGAAAGCGAAACATATCAACCCAACTTTCCCAATAGATTCATCAATTGACACACAGTGATTATATATTACAAGGTTTATTCGGATGTCTGATTATTGAGAATTTCACACTTCATACCTTTTAGTTATACAGCCCTCTCACATATGGTCTCTTTTCAATGTAATCAAAGGCTTGAGATATAATCAAAGACTTTGACGGAATTGTCGTGCAATGCATCATATGAAAGATGTCCTGTTGATTGTCCAATCCACGCCGTATGCAGAGGACCCTTCGATGAGATGAGGATCTTTCAAAGGATATATCGATCTTTCAAAGGATACATCTTCTTGGAAGTTAAATTGTTTCAGCGCTAAGCCAATCAACTATTCCGAACGCATTCAGAAGCCGAAAGAATAAATTGGTATCCTACGTGTATTTTAGTTGCTTTGCATAAATGCTGGTGCGTTTGAAAAATTGCCATTATGTACTATCTTCGTATATGCATGATGTATCAGGTGGGGAATTATTTTCTCGTATTCTAGAGAATTTTCTCGTATTTTCTCGTATTATTATTTTCTCGTATCCCTGTCTACTCATGATTGCAAAACTACATGCGGTGAGATGGTGTCCCGAATTCCAATTTGTATCATAAACACTTTCTCACCATTGCTTCGAGTGTTTCAAGCAGAAGGTATTTTATTGGGGAATGATGGGGAGGAGCAGGAAAGGAGTTGCTTGTTTATGAATTTATGGTGGGTTAGCATGTACCCTTTGAGTGCCGTTCTATCAAAGAACAAGTAACGTCTTCATTCTTCAATTTTTCAGCCTATATTAAGTTAAGCTAACGAACTGTCTAAAAGGTGTGTGGCAATGGAGGTTGAAAAATGATAACGAATGATCTAAAAAAACAAAATGAACAATAGAACAACATTTGAGAGATCAACAAATGAGATCACATATGAATTAATCAATCAATCAATAAAAAAACTGATCAGAGCAATTCTGGCACCATTTGAGTTGTTGAGTGAATAGGCCTCAATTAGGCAGTATGTGAAATGAAGAGACATGGCAGTAGGTGTGAAAACGAAATTTATGGCTCATCACTCAGCACTGAGATTCCGATACCTGATTCGCGGTGGTCGCCTGTTCGGCGCTCTCTGAACCGCTGCTCTCACTCCCATCTGAAAATTTGACCTCTGTTATTACCAGTTAAATCAGTCAATTTCTACTTGGCGATAAAGAAGGGGAAGAGGGGGGGAGGGGTCAACGGAAGAGGTGAAACTCAAATTCTTTTCATTCGTTCAGATAGCTGGTGTTAAAATTACCAACTCTATGAAATCCGACCGACAATCTGCCAACGATTACAATGCCGTCACGTTATTCTTATACCATAGCGGTATTACACACCCTATCTAAAAAGCAATCTGCACAAGCCTTGTTTACAGTTATTACGATGGCAGCTCATCAGAATGTATAGCACTGAGGAATCAGTTCGCTCCCATTAAAATTCTGCACCACGCGCAGAAATTTTTCTCGCAGTGAAGTCCATTTCGTTGTTTTCACGCTTAAGATTCGCTGCTCATTTCGCTCACTTTACCTCTACGAAATTTCAGCTGTCCCCACCAATCAAAATTTATGAATTCAGCAGCGATCAATGCCATTCCGATGCTCGCTGCAGTATTTTTAATGTAAATTTTCACGGATTCGAGAACTGACACAAAAGTGGAGAAAAAGAAAAATAGTTGGAATATCTCTAATATCTTCGTTGTTAATGGGGAATATGAAGAAGCGTTCCCAAAACTGCTCAATTCTTGATAAACGTAAGGGTGTAATGGCGGCAATTGACACTGAAATATTCGAGCACTGCATTTATGTGCTTTCGAAACTATCACCCTTTGCTAATTTGCACTCGAAAAGTACACAGCAAAGGCGCCATGCCCACGCATACCTACACATTCCCTCCTTCCCTTTAATTCCAGACACATATTGTGTCAAAATTTATGCCGTCTTGCCATCGGTTATTTTCGCTTCACCTCGACAAAGCTAAATTCACTTCACATCGGCAAAGCTAAAGAATTGATCTTTCGCAAACAATTTTACGAACCAAGTGAAATGTGAAGGAAGCGCTGACTATATTTTATCATTTGCTCCCAAGCCACGCAGTTGGTTGGTCTGGGCATTCAAACTCATAACTTCATAATTTGAAATTCATAACACGACTTCCTCTGTGATGTACCACCAATAGAGGATTTTTTGATCGACGGCAAAAAAAGTGACAGAAAAATTCAAAGCTTCAGAGACGAGCAAAGATCTGCGTCGAATCTGGCGCGGAAGAAGTTGGCATAAAACTCACTTTTCTCTACATGCCACGCAAAGATAGGGATGGGATAACACTTCGTCTCGATGGGACTTTCCCATTTCATTCATGCTCCCTACAAAATTGTTACTCCTGTTGGTATAAAACTGAGCAAAAGGAGAGCACAACGCATTATACCAGAAAAGAACAGACAAAGTAATTGAGTGTCATTGTAACCTGAGGTTTATTTAGTTCAACCGCCCTCCCCTCCCAATATTTTTCATCAAATTATTTCGGGAGTGACTAGGAATAAACCTAAACACAGGGTAACGAGTAGGACCAAGTCTTCGAGAATGATGAAAGCTTAGCGGTGGAAGTTTAATAGTTTTTAAATACTTATCGGTAATTCATCGCTCACAATTTAAAGCGCCTGGCCTGCGAATACAGAGAATCAACTAGAAAATATCTCCACAGTCAACTTTTCTCATTCTTTTATGAGAACTAAAATAGCGAATCGTATTTCTTCTCTGAAAACTAGCAATAACCGAGGAGTGCCGAGTGCCAAGATGTGTAACTGAACCGTCCAGTGGAGAATTTCTTCCGACAATATCCACAAAACTCAAATTCAGGACCTTTGAAAGCCTCACCTTCATAATATAATTTTATAACAGATTTCACCGTACGTTGGACACTTTATGTTTTCATTCAACTGCCTCACCTGCTTCAAACCAGTACACATCGTACCATATATTTGCCTAGAGCCTCCTTTTCATGATCAAAGTCCTTGCGATTAAACACTCCAACTACGAACACAAATCATTAACATCTTCCAGATCTTAGTAAGAGAGCATTCCACTCAGCACGTAACCATATTTTATGCCAGCTTAGTCGTCAAAGCGAATCCTCAACGTTGACTAAAGCAACGATTCACAAAAGAGCTGCCTTATTTCATTTGAGATAAAATAAACGATTTTAAGCTCTAGCAACTCTGCCTGTTGACCACTACCCGTCCATATGCTCACCTAAGGTACATATCCTGAATGAAGTTAGAAACTAACGATTTTGGAACAGATGACCAGCATGTTGTGAAAGAAAACTGATGATAAAAAGTAAGTGCCAAACAGAAAAAATCATTTCTCAAAAGAGTGAAGTAAGTGTGAAGAAATAAACTGTCGCTAAAGAGTAACATTAAAGTGAGCGATGAGGCACACAGCATGTGCTCCATCTTTCAATAAATGCCCATTCCGTGTTTTTGAAATATTTATTTATTTATTTCTATGAAATCACCTTGCCAGAACACATTAACGAATCACCCTTCATTCGCTGGCCTGTTGTTCAACACGCACCAACTGCGCAACAGCACCTAATATTTTGTTATCTCTTGTTGATTTCCACTTCACCTGCAGCTAACATTTTGTTCGTAAATTTTTGTGACGAAAATGGTGCGAAGAAAGAGAACGGCAGTAGAGAAGAATATGCGTGCAGACTTACTGACTCTGCTAGGCCAAATCTCGAGAAGCATAGCAAGCGTCCTGGCCGCTTGATCGGGGTCCGCCGGGTTAAGTGCCTCTTTCGGCGGAAACGAGCCGGGAGTACTCTCAGGTGGCGTATCGAATGAGCAGAATATAACACAGCCAAATAACGCAGTAAGTCGTGCTGTTGTTACACCATTATGCGGCTCCGAATTGAGAACACTTTTCAAATGATCCATCACAAGAATGAGTGTGTTCTGAAACAGGAGTGATATTTCATTGTTCTAACTATTTTTGCTAGATTGGTTACTTAGTTGCCTCAGATCTTTTCATCAGTGCCCTCAAAAACGTTTCTCATGAGGAAGAAGCTGCTGTTGTAAAAGCCTGAAATCTTGGAATATGTCCATAATATGCACAAGTATTAAACAACTGATGAGATTTTCTAAGAGCATTCGGCAACATAGTATCATTCTTGCCTCGTGATGCGCCCTCTGTTTCAAACGCAATCCATTATAATAAGTAAATAAAAAACGCTGTAGCAAAAAATCTACTATATAGAAATGTCAAACGGAGGCACAACAAAACACAGCAGTCTCTGACTGAAGCAATCCCTAAGCAGAAACTTGCTTTATTGGGTGTAGGTAGACAGTCGATGACCCTGAGCAGGAGTTGTCGATTGCCTTGCGGATCATTAGGTAGTGCCACTGAGAATGCTTCCACCAACATACTGTAGATCGACGTCGGGATCAGTGGCTCAGGTAATTCACGCAAGAAGTCTTTCACCAGACAGGTGAGCACGTTTGTGTCGGGGACCGCTTCCACATTCAGTTCAGTTCGTTCAACGTTTGCCTCCAGCTCCTCACGCAATAATCGTTTCTTCTCCACTGAACCACACACTAAAAATGATTTGGTTTTTATCGCTGGGCATGCAAGAATGCCACGTTTCCAATACAACGCTTCCCCTTTACAACCACACGCACAAGATACACCTCTCCGACATCACCACTTCTGAAAGGCAGAGCTCTACGTATTCGTACCTGTGTATGGATAGTTTTTGCGCTGTTTTTGTATAGGTAGACAGCAAGAAAGATAAAAACCTCTGAACAATACTTCGTGGTTTGGGAGCGCAACCAGTGCCCCAACAACAACGAAACTCTCGATGGCAGTCACTTCCAGTGGAACCAATCAACCTTCGTCGGTGTCCGAAAAACAATTTTCAGTAGAAGTTTTATTTTCGTTTTTGCTGCACAGCCTTTCTTCATGAATCAACGGCATCGTTTCCACGGCAACTATTAAGTTAAATGCACTAACTGTTATATAAAAGAATTTCATCATGGAACGAAGCAACTAACATATGTAAAGTCCAGAATAGTCGAGTCCCCGATGTTCGATTTCTTGAATTAGACGTGCCAATATCAACGGCGTTTCCCTTCGATCCCTTGCCACCAATCGTTGTAATGGAACACCGAAAAGACCATCGTATCTATAAGCTGACTTTCTGATACACCCCCTCCATCAACTTTTTATCGATTTTCGCCACTGCTGGCAGAATTTTTTTAAAGCTGTGAAAAACTTCTTTTTTGCTAACGTTTAAAAACTGTTAGACGTATACGACTGCAGCAAATGTTACTGTAAATAATGGGGAAAAAGCGTGAATATGTTCTCTGTACAATGAATCGCTGAGCATTTACTGCTCAACCACCCATTTCTGATCACCGGTGTTTTGCTTTTCGAACTTCAGACGAGGGCTTGATTATTCAACCTTTCTCTGTAAGACATGTCCTCAACAAGACCTCTTTCCCTGCCCTCCCCCCCCCCCTTTCTCCCGCCTCCCCACCTCTCACCATTGACCAAACATTTTTGTACCCTTAATTACTATGGCCCTCGTGTGGGATTCGTATGTTCATAAGATCTCAGTGTGCACCACGCTGAGTTCGCATTCTGAATTCCGCATCCTTCTACTCATAAAGGCCGAATGTTAGAAATAGAGTCCAAGCATTTTATCTTTTTTTAGTTCAAAGGTGTAAGCTGTACAAGTGATAGAGCCGAAGGGATGGGCACTACATTTTCGGATCTTGTATATTTGATGGATCAAGAAAGAGCATGAATCTGCAAACGTTCTCAAAACGATACTGTCAGATCAGTGCAAATAAACCCGCATAATCTGGCCCACAAAAGTGAGAGGCGGTTCGCTAACAACTTCAATTGTGGTCAATAAAATATGACCGATATAATTTCCTTGGCACTAAATGAGAGGGTACTCGATATCGATGCTTTTACAAGAACTGAAATGAGCTGAAACAGTAACGGCCCAGAAAGACACTATTGGATGTTAATTAAAACATAGTGTCTGTAACATTTCGGTGAAGAATCGCATGCTTTCGACTCCATGTTTAATCATTTATTAGTTGAACTTTGTTGGATTCCAATACCGGTGGCCTCGATTCCTGAATCATTCTGCGATGGAATCCTTCCTTATTTTTCTCCTCCCACACCTCGTACTTTGACTTTATTCTCAGCTCTGGTCTCCCTGGACTTTTTTTGTTCTTCAATTTCACTCCGATGTCGTATGACAGCGAAACTTCATGCAGTGCTATTTGTGGCTACGGTTTTGTTTTAGATAAAAGATCTTTATTTGTCACTTTTATTTATCCACGTGAAAACTTTCTGACTGAATCTATATTCCCTGCAATGAATTCACTCAGTATTCCTTGCCATACTTCGGGACGATTGAACGTGTTCATTGGCCCATGAAGAAGATAAAACGAACCTGCAATTGACTGTTCGCCTGAATACTATAGCCATACTGTGAAATGCGATTCGAACGATAAGCTGTCCCTTTGGCTCCAAATTGAGCGCGAACATCCGATCGCCGTTGAGTCGATCGACAATAAACGCCTCCAACAACTTCAGGGAGCCTTTATGACATAATTTGTGCCTGGAATTAGATGACACGCGATTATTGCTACCTAAATTCTCTCATAAAAACAACACTGGTAAACAAAGTTATCGGCGTCCTTCCAAAGAAGCGGATCCATCGATGTTTTTAATATCAGTTGAAAGAGAATCAACGACAGTAAAAAGCACGCTATAAGACGGATAACACGCTATAAGAACAACTGTTACTTCTTATAAGTAAAAACTGTTGGTCAAGATTACTGGCAAATAATGAAAATTAAACTGAACCGCAAAAAATAAACATTAAAAGTCAACAACAAAGAAGGTCAGAAACAGGAAGAATACCTAAATTGCGGATGCCAAGAATAGACAAAGAAATGTGTATGTGTAGCATGAAGTACGTCAATTTCGAACGTCTCTCGCCATCTGAATTTTTGCTCAGCGGTCGAAACGCCTGTCCTTGCACGATGCACTTCATTCACTTCGAGTACACAATACATCTCTTCGGTGAATGCTTTCTGACGTTCTGGCATCTTTAGACCACGACCTTCGATTATCTAAACGTACGGATAAACGCATCGTTCAGTAAATTCAGAAATCCTCCCACTCATGCTTCGTGCAGAATATGTAAACTATGTAACCAATCTTTATGCAGTTGCCACCAAAGACGTGAATCCACACGACGAAACTATGAGTTCAGCGGATATTTTACAAGTTTAAAGAAGACTTCAAAACTTGCTGATCTTTGACCGCAAACTATCCACAAAAAAGTTCATCTGCAATCTTGAGAAAGTGACAAGTGCAGTTTAGTTTGCATCTTTCGATGCGACTGCACAAACTGAAAACGATCAACTTGCCGATCAAATTATAAGTCGAGGAAAACTCATAATTTTGGTTTTACTATGTGCTCCAACCAAAGTGATGCACAAAACCAGAGTGGAGAGTGAGGAGAAAGCGGCAATGCAGATGAAGAGGAGGAGGGTGGGTGGGTGGGTGGGTGGGTGGGGGGGGGGGGGGGGG